>JXSR01S039731.1:0-12532 GCA_000969725.1 Ophiothrix spiculata | reverse complement strand
ACTATATCATTTACATAAAGTATAAATAATAATGGTCCCAAGATTGATCCTTGTGGCACTCCGCATATGATATATTTAAATTCCGAATCACACGATTGATAACGAACAAATTGTTTTCTGTTTTCGAGATAACTCTTAAATCCATTTTGATTTTGTATTTTAAATGCTATAAATAAATACTGGGGATATATAATGCCAGATTTATGATTCAATGCGGCTCTGTACACTTTACAAGTGTTCGCTGACCACTGTGGCCCAAGTAAACTCCATTCCACACCAAGCTGTACCTTGATCGGCCCACATACGTACCATCACGGATCAGCTCCCCAAGTTTCGAACGGGATTCCACAAGACAATTAACAGTTAGTTCCTTGTCCAAGGGAATTTCAAGCACACTCAACATTTGGCACCAGCGGGGTTTGAACTCAGGACCTTCTGCACCGCAAGCACAAGCACCTTACCGTTTGAGCTAACTTGACTGCAGTTGCCCATACTTTGCTATGTAGATTTGCAATAACACAGCTTGGTATTTGTATAAATTGGAGAAATATTTAGGTTCCTTTAAGAAAGACTAATGATGAGAAGTTGAATTCATTGATATTTGCCAAAGAATATCAGAATTATAATTCAGTAGCTAAAATAACCAGGCAAAACAGATGGTACACAGAAATGGAAATGGGCACACATACATGCACAGATGAAATGAACCTATAGCGGCATGTTTACTATCAGTGATTATAGAACAATTGTTAAGACTAGTATGAATATTCAAAGCCTATAACAATACTTTGACTTGAGCACAATTGACATGCACATTTAATTCTGTAATAGGTTACTTAGAAAACATGCAGAGATTTTTGATTCAGAGCAAAACGTGTGCAGTGCGAAGAATTTAAAACACATTTTCAGTAATGACATTGACGTTTTAAAAAACGCTTTTAAAAGCATGCATGGTGAGTAGAAAACGGTCTAACTAATATTGTTTTCATGTAAGCTATATGTGTGCATATGCAATCAATGTTGGTGACTACATTTAAATGCCAGCTTTGATTTCCTCAAGTGTGGAAAATTTCTGTTGATTAGTTTCTGAAATTGAATTAAAAAAGTAAGTATCCTGTAGTAAGGTTCTGAGACAATATGTGGATGTGGACCCAAAATTAATTGGTTTATAGATTATTTGGCCTGAACCTTACCAGCTTGCCTTTTGGGCAGATTAATAACTAGAACTAAAAAGATTTTCAAGTAGAATTTCAGTTCCAATATAATTTCATTTGAATCAATTTCAACCATTTATGAATTAAGCTCAGAAAAAAAAAATTGCTATGTACAAACCAGAAAGCTCTATAGTAATATTTGAAAAAGACTTTCAGGAGACTCCAGGTTTAATCTATCATGATCTTCTAATTCATCTGAATCAATTACAACCAACTGCAACATTTATTGGTTTGTACTGACCAGCTTTCGTTACTGTGAAATTGATAAAATCAAATCTAAAAACCTGTTGGCAGGTACTTAAGTTTTAATCTAATTTTATAATCATCGTATTCCTTTGCAACAATTTAATTTTCAACCACTATAAACTATGAACGTTTATTTGATATGTGTAAGTTGATTTAAATCCAAAAGAAAAGGCAACAAATTAGAATGAAATATAATAATATTTATTAACCAAACTAACTCTTTAAATTTGTTAGTTTCAAATATAAAACAAATCTTAATTTTATTCTAATTGATTCAAAATTCTTTTTTCAAATTCTGATTAGGCCCTCATCACAATCGTCAGATGAATAGATTAGATTAGAAAACAAATTGATAAGGCTAAATAAAAAATAGTTTGTCTCAAAGCTCACAAGTGGCTTGAAAATTACTACTGAATGCATTTTTTAATGTTTTTTTTTTAAAGTTTTGAGCTCCATATGTTGATATTTTTTCAAAGACCAAGCATACATTTATAGTTACTAATAAAGTGAAGAAGTATTTTATTCCAATCTTGTTCATGGTTTTTTTTTGTGAGGAAACATATGATTTTCCAAACAATTTTAGAAAATTTACTGCATTACTTTTTTCCAGATCACCTGATTTTCCTAACTATAGGCAAACTATTTTTTTTATATATTCTTCAGTGTTATGCTTGTGGTTTATGCTCTAGAAGAATGGGGCCAACCATTTTTATTTAATATAATATCATCACCTTTCATATTTCCACTACATACATATTTGAATGTGTTAATTCACCACAAAATACATTTTTAAAGATATATGTTGCAATAAATAAAGTATGAGGAAATCAAAAAATGTTAGGAAATAGATTAAATGTATATTGACACATACTAAGAGCATTCAAGAATGTCAAATTATTCTTAATGCTTCTATATTAAAATAATATACAGAATTTAGATTGTTTTGATAAGTAACTGAATTCAAGGTTGTTGGTAAAAAATGCAACAGATTGTACAAAGTACCTCCAAGCAAATATTGAAAATTAAAGGGGCAAACCATGATGCATGCACCCATTGAAACATCAACCGTTTTAAGCTGAATAATAAGTGCAAGTCAAAAAGAATTGTGTTGGTAAAGCTGATTTGAATTGTATATGTTGTAGATTGTTTTTCTTATTAAAGATGGTTGCTTTTAAATGAGACAAATACTAGAACATTAAAAGCTTTAAGCCATCCTGTAAATATCTGCTCTTCTTTACTAAAGATGTGTGTTCTGCTTTTTGCACACATCTGATAATGATATACTGTACCAGCCCCATAGTTTTAAAAAAATTGGAAGGGGGATGACCTCTGATCTTTAACCATTTAAACCTAGTTCCTTGCAAAACCCTATTTTGTGCCCAATTTTTAGGCATAAATTTGAATTTCAGTTATTTTGAAGTGGTGGTACAGTCCACCCTGATTGTAAATGGATCTGTACATCAAAGAAATATACCAGTATATGACTTCAGATACTTGCTTTTGATGAATTTCCACCCAGCTATAATTTGAATGAAGTATTATTTTCAGAAATTATTAAATTTAAAAAATATGTTCATTGCTAGTATCTTATATAGCTTTATAATTTTTATTTACACGTTTGCAGCAGATTGTTCAAATAGTGTGAATAACAGTTGCCATTTATTGCCTAAAATGTATACAGATTTATTGAAAAACCTAATGCTTTTCGAGTGTATTGAAAAAAATGTAATTGCATTACAGTTAAATAAATTACTGCAAGTGCATAAGTTGAATGAGTTCAGCGAATTTCAGTTGTGTAAAATGGTTAGAAAGCTAGGCAAACAAATTAGCGATCAAAAGTGTCAATGGTGACCTCCTCGTACAACCTTTTTCTGTGGGTCAAAGGTCAAAAGAAAGGTCAAATTTTCAACTTTGTATAAGAAATATCTAGTTGCATTTATCTGATCACGATTAAACAAATGAAACTTTAGGAAAGAAAATATGAACAGCTGAAGCAAATGTATATTTTTTCAGAACCAAATCATGATGAGCTTATTGGTCTTTTAATTATGTCCGCAATATCATTGCTTTTTATCATGTTTGTTTGTTATGTAAACTGTTTATGATGCATGTTTTTGATATTGGCATAAATTAATCTGAATCTGAATCTGAATGTGTCTGCTGTTAGGTAAATCAATGTGAGTAGCATTTATCTGATCATGATTAAAGAAATGAAATCTTAGAAAACAAAATGTGAACAAATATCGAAATACTACAAAAATATACAACATTTGTAGATCCTGAAAGTAGTGATATCACAAGCAGGCTTTCTCCGGAGGTGGGGGAGGGTTGTTCTTTCATAAAGTAAGGGTAATCAACAGTTAAAAGATCATGAACCTCAGAGAAGGTTAGTACTGATATGATTTTCTTTTGCAATGGTAAGGGTCATCAAGAGTGAAAATCCCAGGGTTAAAATAGGTATCTGGAAAATCTGTAATGGTTATCAACAGTAGAAATGCCAGGGTAAAAATAAACATCTGAAAGATCATGAACCTGATTGAAAAGTTCAGATCCTCGTAAAATAGACAATTGTTGACTTTCAATGTTATCTTCGCATCAAGGATTGTTATTTTTGAAATGGGTACATTGCTAAATCTTATCTTCCATCATCGTAATGTGTCGGTTGAAAACATCTTTTGTGGCAGATATGACACCAGTATATCAGGTTTTGACTTTTCTTGGTTCAGTGTTGAAAAAGTTATGAATTAATAGGCAGTTTTCCCTTTTTTTTTTTTTTTTTTTTTATTCAAGCTGACATTAGGACACCACAGAAACTAACAAAGTATGATCAAACATACTTCCTGATTATTAGCAAAAAACACCTTTATCCTCTTTAGCATAACAAAAAGAAGTTACTTGATTTTCATTTTTGTAGACTCAAAGCAAGTTATAAGGATTTTCAAAAGTGAACGGCAAAGAAAAAAGTTTTTGGTCTTGTTAGGACCCAGTTTCTATTTTCTCTTTAAATATGAATATTCCTTATCTTTATCCCATATTTTCCCAATATTTTCTTGCATCCTCTATTTTCTTGGTACATTAGCAAGAGATGGTGACATGCACAGTCTTCCCCCACTTGTTATGCAACTGATCATATGATTTACTTTAACCAATAAAAAAGCTCTTCTTAAAAGCAGAAATAACCAGATTGCTATTCCATTTTGAAGTTGTTTAGATTGCTAAAATTATCCAGAGAAAACATCTTAATACCAACTGAATAAACAAATCCAAATCTTGATTTATTGTTTGTTAATGCCATCAACAGACGACAACAGACAGCTTGAGACAGAGAGTCTATAGAGTTTGGTTCTGAGAGATATTTAGTTTAGAAATCAACTTCATTACATTACATTACATTACATATGGGGTTCTTATGACCCACTGTTACATTAAGATCACAGCAGGTGGTAGCACTAGTAGCACCATTTTGGTGTCATTTTATTCTAATGACTCTCATCCAAGTGGAAATCAACTCAATGGATTTAGAAAGATGGGGAAACAATGTTCCATAAGACTGCAAATGATAGCATTTCTTTCAGCTCATAAAAATGTCTTTGTAGTGCTTCCATCTTTAAAGGAGTTACTACCTTGAAAGATATATTTTGCAGCAATTGCTGCTAAATGTGATTTTTAAAAATGCTATATTATCAGTTTATACCATACAAGTTTGTATTTTCATTACCTGTTATAATCAAACTTTTGTGCAGTTTAAAGCAAAATTAAAGCACCAGTCTTTTTCTGATCTCTGTCTTGATTAAAACATGATTACTGGTGTAATGATTTGAAACATAAATGAATTATATGCATTTTATAATATTAACTGAACATTGTTTCTTTATTTTCTCTCCAAAAATCTTCCACCGACCTGGGACTTGAAAATGAATGAATCAGGTAAGTGACATCACTTTTAACCTATATTTCTTTTGTTTTTATTCAACCTGCAAATGGTCCACAAGTTGCTGGTCACACTGTAGGCGAAACAAACTCCAGAGTTCAGGGACCCATTGTTTCTAAATGTAGCTCCAACCCTGTGTTTTGGTTTACATTGTCCAATGTCCAAAAACATACTAAAACTAAAGGAATTATTAATGAAAGACATTGGTTGCACAGCAAGTATAAATTGTAACACTCTCATCATTCACAAGAGTAGGTAGTCATATATGAGGACCCTAGAACTAGAAGGGGGTTAAGTCACAAAATCTTGAACATTGAGTTGTGTCAATTTCCTGCTACAGAATTCTCATTTCTACATTCTGTACAAGTTTTGTAGTAATTTGATGATCAGAACATGCGTAAGAGTCACTGCGAGATACAGCAATACCATTCAAGACAACACAAATGATATGATGTATGTGCCATTTTCTCAGTTTGTACTCAATGTGACTTAACCCCCTTCTAGTTATAGGGTCCTCATATGTGGCTGTCCAGGCCGTATGAGCTGTAAATGTCAGAATCTACATTTTGCGCTACGAGTGAAAATACATGTCAAGGTCAATTTGCCCAACAGATGTTGACAGATTTACAATCCTTGTGCTTATTACAAAATACCAGCAAAGGTTCATTTCAAGAAAATGATAGGAAATGTGAAATAAATCTGCATATTTTGAAGACAATCAACAGAATATATAGAGCTTACTGATCTTTGAACACATTCATCTCAGTTATACGTTTTACTCCCTGACAACCTTTGACAGATCATAACTTAACTTCTGGAAATCGTGTGAAGTTCATTAAGGTGTCATTTTAATCCTGAAATCATGGTCTTTGCAAATAATTAAAAAAGTGAAAATGACAAGAAGTGGGGTTTACATCTTGTTTGGGATTGATGGTCACATATTCAAAAATCATCAATATTTATTGGTTGAGGAAGTGGGATTCTTCCTTCTGGAAGAGGCTTTACCTTGAATTTTTGACACTTTTTGTGATTGTGTGGAATTGCAATAGTACGGTGATGTCTCAAGTTCAGTACACAACATACACTATTTGATTTTTAGAAACGTGTGACAACAGAGCAGATTCCTGCTTTTTAAACACATTATCTTGAGTACAACAATGCAATGACATCAGCAAAATCAGTTTGCAATGTCTATTTATCTGGATGCATTACGCCGGTGGCATGTGATTCTTACTTTGAAAGATATCTTGATTTTTGTAAAAATACTCAAGGGGGAGGGTCCAATCAGAATTACACTTGAAACTATTGTTGTGAAAAATAATGACAAAGAAAGAACCACAATCATTTCAAAAGTAATACGAGGATTCCATGTGGACCTACATTTTGGATAGTAAATGGCATTTCAAGATTTTAGTATTGTTATGCCAGTTTTGAGTAGAGTTTAGCCAAATACCATTATATTACAAGTCAGAAAGTTGAGAAACCATTGTTATGACATTGACTGGTAAATGTATTAGATATATTGCACTCTTTCAATAAGCAATTCATCAATAAGAAACTTTTTAGTATCTCAACCCCTCAAATTTAATTTTTTTAGCATTTTCTTAATCTTTCGGGCAGTTTTTTTCTGTTTGGTCAAAGAGATTTAAATAGGTAAATGAAAAAATAGAGAGAAGACAAAACAGTTATATGAATTGGAAGGCACTGTTTTAATCCTATTCAAGGCACTGAATAATTGATGTGCAATTTTGTTTAACATCATTACGTCAGTGAGAAATTGTCTGAGATAAAGAAATTGCATCTGTTATGTACTTCTATGGGAACATGATACTCAGATATCATGAATTAATGCAAGTGGGTTAATCGATACGTTACCGCATAAGACGGTGCATTACCCTAAATATTTTGTACGTTAAACAAGCCTTTTCTGTGCCATAGAATACATGATGTGGGTTTAGCTGTTGAATTCATTGAAAACTTTTCTCGCTTAATGCTTCTAGACACTTGGGTATGTTATGGAGTCTGTTGCAGTCATTTATAAGCTTTTAGCCGACTGTTTTAGTCAAAAATCAACATCTTTACTTTTACAATGGGATCTAATTCCAAATTACTCTTCTAGTAGAGCTGATTTTTAATCAACAAATGAAGGTTTTGTTAATTAGAGTCATTCTGTAATTAAAGGGTATTGTTTTGAGATAATAGCTACCAACAATGTTCCTCAAATGTTCACTTAGTGTGAAATCAACCTGCATAAGGATTAAATTTGATTGAATTCTTCTCCACTCCAAGCTTAATGATGCCAATTTTTATACTAATTCCTGCCTTCCAGCCCAATTTCATGAAATATTGTTACCTTTAGTTGGCAACTATTGCAGCATTTCATGAATATGGACCTCAACCCAAAACAGGCCCCACTCAACATTTTTTTTTCTAATGGCTTTTATCTGTGCAAGTGTAGGCAGTATTATTCAGAAGGGAAAGTGCCTCATATATATGAGAATCCAAATGCAAATTACCTTTCAATTATTGTATTTTAGTCATAGACATTTATGCCTGTAAAATAGTTAAACATGAATAAGTGCTTTTTAATGAGCTTTTTCAGTTTTATTGACTAGGCATTTAGACTTTCAAATCATTTAAAAACATTACTTCAAACGAGAGCATATGTGACCCGTCATATCAAAAGGTACCTTAAGGTTGGCATACTGTAAAGCATGAAAATTTCGCTAGCATTTTAATATTTACATATTTGCTGCTCATTATATTCTAAATGAGAGAAACACAGAAAATATTCACTGTTTTGCTTCTAGATTCCTTTTATTTACTTAGCAAAGTCTAGTAATCTTGTTACATTTCACAGGCATGAAAATGGGCAATATCAGTATACTTGATGAAAAGCTATCTGTGTCAGGCTGTTGATAGTTTGACAATGTGTGTGAGATTGGTTGATAATATTGGTGATGTTGCTAGTGTCTATGTGACATGGGATTTTGCTTTTAAATTTAAACAACATAATGTATTTGTACCACAGCTTGGATTTTGTAACAGAGTACTCGTGTAACATGCGTGGTAAGATGATATTTTGCTCAAGGTGGAACTTTTTTCTTTAGTTGAATATTTAGAAGGAAAAAAGTAGTGAATTCAGAATGAATACATTAATTTGTCTTAAGTTAAATCTTTGATGATTATTGTTTTGAGTTAAAAAAGTTTACAAAGATTTAAGAGAAACCTTTTAAGTTTGCTTTGCATCCACATGAAATCTGATCAGAAAATGATAAACCTTTCTTAACGCTCTAAAACAAATTGACAGTGATATCACTGATGTAATATAACATACTGAGTACAAGATGACATTATGGCATATGGGTAGTAAGCTACTATTGTGGATTACAGATACATTACTTGATGTAGCTTCAAAAATTATTTTAGGATTGGTTCTTTGTGAGAAAATGTCTTAATGCTTTTGCTTTGTTAACAGGAAGCTTGTGAACAAATGATTTATTTTTATAATGACAAAATATAGTGAAGAATGTCTCCTACGATGGTGAAAAAGTTGTAGGTGATTTGAATACCACAGTAAGATTTGATACAAAATATATGCAACATTATTAAGGTTGTTTTTAAAGTACAGTGAATTGAAAAAGCCATAATATAGCCATATAATATTTCTATACAGTGAAATTTTTTTATAAAACATAAGAATGAACATACAATTATACGGAATGATTAAAAAAGCTGACCCAAAGTAAATGTAATGGTCATTCACAAGCAAGGTCATAATAGGAACAAATAGCCACTGCAACAATATTAGTAAAATACCAAAGACACAGTTTACGAAGAACCTGACCTCAATAAATGGTGCCATTGTGAAACTTTATTTTTGATAAATTGTCATAGATCACAAGGGGAACTAAATTCAATGATTTGCTCGGGCGAAAGGCACTGGGATTTTAGTTTGATTCAGAGAGTACCAGACATGGTATACACTAAATTGAACAATATTTACAGCCCGAGACAAGGGCTATAACTAACATAAATTGTGGGTATACAGATGGTTGTTCATACTTTAGCTGCACATATACATTCAGGTGCAATGTCGACATTTCACCATGTCCGGTGTACCGAATCTTACTGTGGTTTGTCAGATCATCTACAGAAATCAAAGGAATAGCAAAGGTATTGATATGAGTTTTCAATGTGTGTAGGTGACATTTTCAGCTATATTTGTGCCAATTTTCAATTAGCTATCTTTAATAGAACAAAAGTTATTATACAACAGGTAGAACGTTTTGAATGACCCTCATAAATAATTGAAAATACTTTAATGGTCCCTTATCTATTCTTGGACTAATGAAATTACAGCCTATGAGTGCTTCAAAAAGTATAAACAATTTAACATAACAACAAAACTATATATCTTTCATTCACAAATAAAAATTGCTGGAATACATTTTCATAAAAAGCTGCATAGAGTAGGTAAATTATACTTGTCAGCAAAATGTTCAAATATGACTAAAATATTAGTTATGCTCTTCAATGGACACCAATTTCAAGGTATTTTTCTTTGTATTCTAAAAATTGTATCAGAGAATATTCATGATGTGGTTACTATAAAATGAAAATATTTTGTACTTTGTAAGATAAGGTCAAGGTAAATAGCAGGAGCAAATCAGGAACATGTTTTGGTCATACTAGACTAAAAAGGAAAGCTAATAAATATCACAAAAAATGCTGAGAGTTAATCATTTTTGAAATATTAGGGCTGAAAACATTTTGAGATGTTTCAAACAATGTTAGAATTTAGCTACCTGTTAAACATTTCAAATATAGATAATGACATTGTTTAAAACAGTCTGGTTATACTGATTGTACATAGATGCAAATGGACCTTTTTCTCTGTTTTTAGGACAAACTGACAGATGGTAATGGGACTATAATTTACTCTGTGTTTAGAACAAATGTACTCAGACAGGCAAAAGTATTCTATGCCTTTGTATAAACTGTGCTTTGATTCAAGCAAAATTGGTATGCACTTTTATCACTGTAATAGAGTACTAAGACAACATGCAGACAATTTCGGTTTTGAGCAAAATGCATGAGGAATTTGAAGCACATTATCGGTACTGCCCTTACGAAAATGGCATGCATTTTTACATGCATGTTGCATGCTTAAAAACTAGCATGTTGCATGCTAAAAATAAGCATGTGGCATGCTAGAAAATAGCATGCAACATGCTATTTTCATGCCAGAACATGCAGTAATTTGGAACATTACATGCATAAAACATGCATGTTGCATGTATGCAACAACATACATGCTGCATGCATGTTTATCCATATAGCATGCGTATACCACAACATGCATGTAACATGCATGTGAGCTGTGAACATGCAGTAATTTGGAACATTACATGCAAAAAACATGCATGTGAGAAGTGACATGCATGCAAACGTTTTGTGGTTACATGCATGTGTACCTGAGCTGCACGCATGTCACAAACACTGCATGCATGTACACTGGAAAATGTTCTCTATACATTAATTGCGTACATTGATATCAAAATATAATGGCCAGTGTTGTACGTATCTGCCCGTCAGGCTGTTAAGTCTGAGTCTGAATGTAGGCCTTTATTGTAGCTATACCAATTTACCCGCCCGACTTGCTAGGGTTGAAATAATTAAATACAGGCGTCCATGATTATGGCCTGTCATGTATTCACTACAGTAGCAACTCGTTAACACAAACTCTGTTCTGATCAGTTTAGCAAGTAGTATGCTAATCCCCATGAACTATGTGTCTCAGAAAATTGCCTCTTCCTCAGGAGCAAATTGTGTCCTCCTCCATTGTGCCTGACGGCATGCAACCATTTCCAAATGACGCACAAAAACGAAAGATCTCACCTGTAATACGACGTATCCAAAGCTTCACAGTTTAGGATGTCAGCCTGTAACTGCAAGTGGTAGAAGTCCCAGATCACTATATGCTTGGTTGAAGTTAAGCTTAACTCCAAACTGCTGAATTCGGAAGACTTGTTATGTGGTGCTAAAAGCTTAAGATTTTATGTTCAAATCTTGTCTAAATTCACTCAAAAATTATGAGCCACACTGGTTTAACTTTAAAAAGGCTATGAACTAGCAAAATACAACAGAAACTTTTAATTAAATGTTGAAAAAATGATGAAAAAATTTATAAAAAGTCAGGAGCTCAATAAACCATGTCTGTGCTCGACTGACTCTACAGCTAACAAGCAAAATAAATTTATACATGCATGTGAAAAATGGTAAACATGCATGTGCTGTTTATGCATGCATATAATTTCGCATGCTTTCAAATTTTGACATGCATGTGGTATGATGCATGCAACAAATGACATGCATGCACATCAGCTGCATACATGCGGAATTGAAGAACATGCATGCACATGCACAAAATATGCATGCACATGCATGAAACATGCATGCGCATGCATGTTTTAATGCGTGCATTTTCGTAAGGGTGACATTGACATTCTTAAAAATAAAAGCATGCACAATGTGTAAAGAACCTGTAGAGAACTGTCTTTCCAATATTGTTGTTCTCTGTGTAAGCTGCTAATTGCTGATTACATTTAAATGCCAGCTTCAATTTTCTTGCGTGTGGATAATTTCTTCTGATATCTTTGATTTGTTTCGTAATTGAGCTCGTTAAGTGTTTATAGTACAAAATTGGAGGTGGATTTTATTTGCACTTTTCAATGATCAAACTGAAGGCTTGTAGGCTTTAACTAAATTTATCATCAAAATACTATTTAATGAGAAGTTCTGAAGAAAAAAGACTTGCATATGTACACATATAGCTTACATAAAAACAATATTAGTCAGACGCAACCTTATCTTCTTTTTGTTAATTGATTTTTTTATTTTGTTAGCCTTTTTATGCATTTGAAATAGAACTCAGATATTGAATTGGAATTGTTAACAAGAATGAACAATTCATGTTGAACAATTCATGTGCTATTTGTGGAATTCAATAATCACTGAAAGCATCTTGCCTATTGGAATTTGTGAAAGATATTGAGCAAAAGTGAGATAATCTCAATACTCATTAGCAAACTGAGCCATTTCCAAGATTTGTGCTGGAACTTTTAAAGATAAATTTGTA
>JXSR01S039730.1:8430-19150 GCA_000969725.1 Ophiothrix spiculata | reverse complement strand
AACATCACTTGATGAATGTAGTGATGGCCTTCGTTAAAATAATACATTTGGTGACCAATTTCATTGTGGTCAAAATACTGAGGATGGTTAAAATCTATGTAACGACTCATTTATTTTCGGGATATTTATATGTCATAATTGTTTTCCTGTATACACAACCTAAAAATTAATCACATAATTGGATTCCTCATCAAATTTCCTTTTGAAAAATGTATAACTTTTACCAACTACGTCTACTCGGTCAAAAGATATGCTGTTTTAACGTTTTTGAGTGTAAATGCATGTTTTGTATAGTAATGTATATAGAAAATTACCCACATATAAACCATTAAGAAACAACAAAATTGGGATGATATGTAAATATCTGATACATGTTTTAGTATTATACATATCTCATTTAGGTATATGCAAAAAATTATGATCCCATCGTTTTTATTTTTAACAATACATGTGTTTATAAATCATTACTTTCTTACACTTTTGCATGTAATCCTATGCGCGCCTCCTCCACCGTCGCCTCCTCCACCCGATCCATCGTGTTCCCTAATTGCTTTTTTAAGTATAACTTCATTAATTAAAATCTTGGAAAGCTCACTTTTTACACATAAATAGAGTATAAATAGACCTTTCATATGATATCAAATTTTCCCAAATACGTAAAGAAGTTTTAGCAGAAATGCATGTTTTCTATCATTATTAGGGTTAATATGTAACAGATCCATGATATTTGACCGACCTATTTGTGACGCAACGCCTATTGCAGAAATACAAAATCCATCCTCAGTTAATTATTTATAGATTGGACCCAAAAATGTTGGCTGGAATCTCTTATTGGTGCCAAACAATGAGCTAACCTTTGTCTAACCCCATTACCCTTGCTGCTACATGTGTGTCTGATTGACCTGTATCTAGTACTGAGTTCATTTCAAGTGTGACTATACAGTTTTAATTACTAACAGAAATACATACATCTAATTCAATGCACGTGGAAAGGACAGTGATGCTAATGACGGATCTATTAATGTAAAAATATATAAGTCCTCATTATGGATTCTGAAAAAGATATTTTGCAAAACCTTGACAAAATTTTATTTACTTTCTTCTGTAGATATCACTGAAATCAGTCAATCCAGATTTTATATTTATGTGTTTTAGTCTAATTGATACCCATAGGATTATACACTCATTATATGCAAATCAATTCTACACTATAACTTAGATGGACTGCAAGTGACATCAACTTACTCATTGGTAATTTTTAAACTTGATCATATGAAAAAAATGCTATTGCAATAATGTAATGAATACATGTAAAAAGTCACTTTTGATATTAAATCGTCGCTGTTCTGACATACCAGCACAAGAGGTATTTTTGACAAAATTAGTTAAGCTTGATTTCTGAATCTATGAAATATGCTCTTTTTCCTCCAATAATCAAAAAAGACAATGCACATAGTTAAATGATATAAATCACACTATTTAGAATTTGTGAAAATATTACCCATTGAAATTATGAGCTAACACCTTTGTTAAGCCTTTGTTTAAAAGTCATGTGTCGGTATGACTGAACAAAAACCTATCCATTTCGTATGGCACATAAGTCCTTATGTATTTCCTTATAATATTTGTTTTGTTATTCCTTTGTTTAGTCTTGTGCTGGTATGTCTGAACACAAACTACTGATTTTGCATTAGCATATAACGTTATCCTTATGATATGTGGGGCATATGACAAAAAAACGATGTTGTGGTGTTCAGACATACCGGCACATAACTTTAACTGTCAATTTATTCAAATCGATGAATGTGATGATCTTGGAAAAGGTATGTAAATAATCTTTAAAACATGGTTATTCACATATGTGGACTGCCGCGGCAAAAGGGTGCAGTTGTCGGCTCGTACATGTTGCTCCTTGTAGCATATCTGATGTATGCTATTTGTATGCATCAGATATGCTACAATGAGCAACATGTAGGACATCTGCACCCTTTTGCCGCGGCGGGACACATATATGCTAAAAGAAATGACAAGAACTTGCTGAAATTACACAATAAATTTTTACATGTAGCGAATTTTTAAACACTGATTTTCTAAAAACAGCATTTTGACTCTTGTGTTGGAAATTCCGACACAAGAGTCAAAATGCTGTTTTTGGAAAATCAGTGTTTAAAAATTCGCTAAATGACATTATGTCAGAACAGCGACGAAATGTTAAAAGGTGTTTTCTGTCAGACAAATACAGTTTGCCATCACAGATATAAAGATAACACCATTTTTGCCCCATTCTCAATTGGCAGGTCAGATCTGCAGGTCAGATCTGACCTGAGAGTACATCAAAATAAGACGCATAAGGTGCAGATTTCACTAATGTTTAGCGATGGTCTCTAACCCCGTTGTGATTGCTAAATAGCGGGTATTTTTAACAATTTATCGATAACTTTTGGAGTTTTGCGATTTAATCGGGGTTAGCGATCATCACTTAGAGCAATACTATAAAGTGTTAGCTTACTGTGTTTGTTTTGGGTAATTTGTAATACCCTCCAAATCATTTGGCTTAAATATGCTTACTTTTTCTTTTATGGCCATTTGTTGAATTAAATTTAGGATCCCAAATTAATTCCACATGTATTAGTATAGGAAAGCATGCATGTGCTTTTTATCCATTTTTCAATGGCAAAACAATTTTTTGGCAAAATACTCTTTCAGATAGGCACATTCCTTTATTTTATGCTGTTTTACTTACAACCATTTTTGATCAAAATCTTATAGTATTGCTATAATTTTAGTGAAATCGACCCTTGGTCTGTTTGGCCTGCAAGATTACTTGTAAACAACAATCATGTCTATGATGCAAGAAACATATTGAGAACCCCTGGCCAAAGATTCACAAGTGCATTAAACATCAAGAATCTTACCAGTATTTCATTATTTCTTCACATTTACTTCCATACTAGAATATTTCTCAGCATTTAACATTCCCAACTATCCTGGACTCCTTTTATGGGCCCTGTAACTCAATCAGGTTCTGATACTAAATGCTGACATTGCCTGTAAACATCATTGGTAATATAAACCATCTCACTTGCAACTTTCTTCCTTTCAAAGTACTGTTGAGGGATGTCAGCCCTAACCAAAACCTACCTTCTGTCATTTAAAAGCTCTTGAAATAATCCGGTGAATAAATGTCATATCTATAACATGTCATGTTTTATTTATGTTGTTTGACATACTTTTGATGTTATGATTTAGTCTAGTTCAATTCAAACATTTTCTGTGCTGTGCAGTGTGTATATGTGGGAATATAAAAGGTCAGGATTTGTCTGTTTTTGGTTTTGGACAGGGAGTATTATTTTGAAGCCCATTTGAAGATCCTAGCAGGAGGCCGTTGCTTATTCTATAAGGCCCCCCCCAAAAAAAAAACCCGCTCGCCCCTATTTTCCAAACTGGAAAGTTTTTACTGTACAAAAGTATACCGCGCCTAATTTTCAGATTTTCCAAAAAAGTTTTTATTTCTTTGAAAATTTTGATCTTTTGAAAATAATTTTCAAGTTGTTTTCATTTGAATACTGTTTTTAAACTTGTATAAAGAGATATAAAGGTACAGTAGACTTATTTACATCTTTATAGAGGCAATAATTTGGTGTAGCTTTGACATACATTTGAAAAAAAAATATTAAAAAAGAAAATCCACCCGCCCGCACTTGCTCAAAAAAAGTTGTAGAGGGCAACCAAACAATTTATTTTTTTGGCCTAAGGTATTACAGTTTTCACAAGCAAGACAAAGGAGCAATACCTGTTATAGCAAATTATGGAGCAAAAAGAAAGATTTAAAATGATGCCACAGTTCTTCATACTGGAGGTATAGAAATGTAAGTTTTGTGAATTCTGTTGGATAAAGTTGTTCAATTGGATGTTGATGTACTCATTCGTTTTAAGATTTCATTCAATGACATATGTGTATCCAACAGGATTGTTAAGTATTTCTTAAAATACTCTTACCCATCTGACATGAGTGACATAAAAGTGCCACCTAATGTGGCACGTCACTGGTTGCCAAGTGCTGAGTGTATAAAGCAAGATCATAAAAGTGCCTGTTTATCTCGAAACCAGCAGTAAATGTGGCAAACTCAAATTTGCTCTACAGATGAAAATTTTGTGAAATTTATTTTGTTGAAGAGTTACAATCTGTAGGCTTGCCACAAAATACCTGCAAAAAATCACACAAAAAGAGAGAGATAGAAAGCTGAAAAATATCTTTACGTTCAAAGACCATCAACAAAAAACATATTTGAATGCATTTCAGTTTCACCTTGTACATCATGACATACTTTGATGGACTGCAACTTGACTTCTGGAAGTTGAAATACATTTAAAAAGTGTCATTTTAGTCCTTATGTCATTGTCTTGGAAAATGTTTGAAAAAGTAGAAACAACAAGAGGCCACATTTACAGCTGATACAAGGTGAATGGTCACAAATGACGACAAACATTGCTATGTTGAAGCATTTGAAGAATTACAAAAAAAGGGACAGACATTTTGTTCTTTATTAAGAAAAGCATCATTTATGCAAAAAAACAAACATTTGGTAAATTTGGTGACATCTGCCCTTAATCATGTTAACAGAATCTACATCAATCTATAAAAGAGTTTAATTAACATTATCATGCTATTTACATAATTTAGCTAATGTTGTAAACACATTCAATCATCGGCTTGAAGCATGAAGTCTGCAGGGTATTGTAGCTATCAACTCTTCCATGAGTAAGAACATTCAATATTTGTTATGTGCAATGGAATTGGCTGTGCTCTTAATAGAATGCTAGATGGCTGTGATTTAAGCCATCAGCTGTGTAACAAGATGCCACAAGTAATGGCTATACATATCCTGCAAGCACTCCACTAGCTCACACATCAAAACAATCTCAGTGCAGTTATTGTAAAATGAGCCATGATGAAGACAGGTATTTGGCAATACTAGCTGAGTTTGAATTATGCAAAGTGCTCTTTAATTTACTATGTTTGTAAGTATGATCCTGTATGACCTAATTTTTGACAGATGCATCATAAAGATGCGTTAAAGCTGATAAGATGAAATAAGAAATATAGCTCATATGAATGCTAAAGACTAAAGTAAACTAAAAAGGCAAGTTGACTGGCAAATTTATGCAAAGCACCAAACAGTTGAAATATTTTGACACATGTCTTTAATTCCATCAACATCATTCTGTAAGAGAGTTGCAATTCAAAATCATCGGTTTATGCCAACATTTAGTTAATGTTGTGAACATATATAGTCTTTGGCTTGAAGCATGAGGTCTGCAGGGTAAGGAAGCTATCAACTGTTCCATCAGTAAGAACATTCAATATTTGTTATGTGCAATGGAATTGACTGTGCTCTTAATAGAATGCTGGATGACTGTGATTTAAGCCATCAGCTGTGTAACAAGATGCCACAAGTAATGGCTATACATATCCTGCAAGCACTCCGCTAGCTCACACATCAAAACAATCTCAGTGCAGTTATTGTAAAATGAGCCACGATGAAGACAGGTATTTGGCAATACTAGCTGAGTTTGAATTATGCAAAGTGGTCTTTATTCTTCATGTTTGTAAGTATGATCCTGTATGACCTAATTTTTGACAGATGCATCATAAAGATGTGTTAAAGCAGATAAGATGAAATAAGAAATATAACTCATATGAATGCTAAAGACTAAAGTAAACTAAAAAGGCAAGTTGTATTGAAGCTGATAATATACAGCAGAACAGAATACTAAAGACTAAAGTAAACCAAAGAGACAAGTACGATGTATTAAAGATGATAAAATACAGTGGAATAGAATACTCAGGACTTAAGTAAAACACAAGACCAATATAATTTGTAAGAAAATACCTGCAGAGATAGACCTTGAGCAAACAGCTGTCATGTTCAGAATACTGATGCATTTATGATGTGCATGTTTTTATATATTCTGACTTTGTCATTTCGGTCCATTTTATGAGACATTTTCAACTAATATATGGATTTCACTTCAATACAATATGACACACTAGAAATTGCTCAGTTAACGGTATTGCTTTCATAGTATTTTATTATGTCAGTATTCAGGCAAAAGGCAAAATTCAAAAGACTGTTTTAGAGAGAAAAAAAGAAATATTTTTAATTTTGGTCACAAAAATATAAATTTGGAATATAATTTTGCAGTATAGTTTTTGTAGCAACAGAATGAAAACAAATAAAACCAAATTTGACAGTTGGCCGTTTTAAAAAGGGTTAGTAAAATAAGTAAATTTCAATTACAGCTTTAGGCCTGGTCCAGACTCCACTATCGTATAGAATATTTTGCTTAAAGTACTATAAAACAAGAAATATTTGCGGAAAGAAAATTTTGGGAATTTCAGAAACTGGGGTTTTTGGTGGCATTTTAATTTCACTAATTGCATCAGCATGCAATTGAAATCATTGTACATTATTAATATTAGCGGCAAATAAATTTTGCAAATTTTGGGTTATTAGCGAAATTAAATTGCTAGCAAATATTTTTTGTTTTACAGTATTCTATGCTGACGACAAAATGACGTAGGTCATTTGTCGTCAGCATAGAATTTTCTAAGCAAAATATTCTACTCGATAGGGGAGTCTGGACCGGGCCTTACTGTTATTTTAAGTTGGCTTTCATCATGCTGAAAGTGAATTGTCCATTAACTCTCACCAATCTATCAAACCTGAATCCATACATCTATATATTTGCAATGGCAATTCTTCAATCAATGACTTTTTAGAACAGACCACTTTCGTATGTCCCATATTGCATCTTGAAACTACCGCAAAGTGCGTGGGCGACCATATTATGAGTTCTGCTATACATATCCTGTAAGCACACCGCTAGCTCACACATCAAAACAATCTCAGTGCAGTTATTGTAAAATGAGCCACGATGAAGACATGTATTTGGCAATACTAGCTGAGTTTGAATTATGCAAAGTGCTCTTTATTCTTCATGTTTGTAAGTATGATCCTGTATGCCCTAATTTTTGACAGATGCATCATAAAGATGCATTAAAGCTGATAAGATGATATAAGAAATATAGCTCATATGAATGCTAAAGACTATAAATATATATATTTTGTATAAAGGTGATAATATACAGCAGAACAGAATACTAAAGACTAAAGTAAATAATAGAGACAAGTATGATGTATTAAAGATGATAAAATACAGTGGAATAGAATACTCAAGACTTAAGTAATACAAAAGACCAATATCATTTGTAAGAAAATACCTGCAGAGAGAGACCTTGAGCAAACAGCTGTCATGTTCAGAATACTGATGCATTTATGATGTGCATGTTATTCTGACTTTGTCATTTTGGTCCATTTTATAAGACATTTTCTACTAACATATGGATTTGACTTCAAGACAATATGACATGCTAGAAATTGCCCGGTTATTATTGCTTTTATGATATTTAATTATGTCAGTGTTTTTCATGACGGCAATAAATTAAAATCTGAAATTTGAAATACAGTATTTGAGAGAAAAAGGGAAATAATATTAATTCTGGTCATAAAAAGTCAGTCAAATGTTTATATAAATTTTAAATATATGATTTTGCAGTATAGAGTTTGTACAAAAAATGAAAACTGTTAAGTTAAAACCAACTTTAATGTTGGCCGATTTGAAAAGGGCAAGTACAATAAGTAAATCTCACTTACAACTTTACTGTTATTTTAAGTTTGCTTTTATCATGCTGAAAGTGAATTGTCCATTAACTCTCACCAATCTATCAAACCTGAATCCATACGTCTATATCTTTGCAATGGCAATTCTTCACTCAATGAATTTTCAGAATAGACCACTTTCGTATGTCCCAAAATGCATCTTGAAAGTACCACATAGTGCGCAAGCGACCATATTATGAGTTCTGCGCATTGAGCACAACTTAAAATATGGTCGACTGCTCACTTTTCAGTACTTTGAAGGTGCATTATGAGACATACGAAAGGGGTCTATCAAACTTATTCAGTATGATTAAAGAATCAAACTTGTTTTTAATCGGGTATACAGTTGAAAGTGCTTATTAAGATTCAGATAGTAAACTTCAGCAGATATTAAAGGATAACAAAATGTGTGTTTAATCTGCTTGTTGTAAATACCCCTGCTGATTGACCTGTCTTTAAGTAATTTTCTTATCCTTTATCAAATGATATGAATCTTGCATCAAATATAATTGAAATTCTAAATTGTCCTTAAAATTTGTTTTATCAAGAAACTAGCATATTGATGCAAAGCACCAAACACTTGAAATATTCTGACACATGTCTTTAATTAATTCAATCAACATCATTCTGTTAGAGAGTTGAAATTCTAATCTTCAGGTTAAGTTATTTAGTTAATGTTGTGAACACATATAGTCTTTGGCTTGCATGCGTCCTGCAGGATAAGGTAGCTATCAACTCTTCCATCAGTAAGAACATTCAATATTTGTTATGTGCAATGGAATTGGCTGTGCTCTTAATAGAATGCTGGATGACTGTGATTTAAGCCATCAGCTGTGTAACAAGATTCTACAAGTAATGGCTATACACATCCTGCAAGCACTCCGCTAGCTCACACATCAAAACAATCTCAGTGCAGTTATTGTAAAATGAGCCACGATGAAGACAGGTATTTGGCAATACTAGCTGAGTTTGAATTATGCAAAGTGCTCTTTAATTTACTATGTTTGTAAGTATGATCCTATATGACCTAATTTTTGACAGATGCATCATAAACATGCGTTAAAGCTGATAAGATGACATAAGAAATATAGCTCATATGAATGCTGAAGACTAAAGTAAACTAAAAAGGCAAGTTGTATTGAAGCTGATAATATACAACAGAACAGAATACTAAAGTAAACCAAAGAGACAAGTACGATGTATTAAAGATGATAAAATACAGTGGAATAGAATACTAAAGGCTTAAGTAAAACAAAAGACCAACATCATTTGTAAGAAAATACCTGCAGAGAGAGACCTTGAGCAAACAGCTGTCATGTTCAGAATATTGATGCATTTATGATATTCATGTTTCTATGTATTCTGCTTTGGTTGTCATTTTGGTCCATTTTATGAGACATTTTTTACTAAAATATGGATTTAACTTCAAGAAAATATGACATGCTAGAAATTGCCCTGTTATTATTGCTTTTATGATATTTAATTATGTCAGTGTTTTTCATGAAGGCAATAAATTAAAATCTGCAATTTAAAATATAGTATTAGAGAGAAAAAGGGAATATTAATTTTGGTCATAAAAAGTGAGTCAAATGTTTATGTAAATTTTGAATATATGATTTTGCAGAACAGAGTTTGTAACAAAAAAAAGAAAACTGTTAAGTTAAAACCAACTTTAATGTTGGCTGCCTAAAAAAGGCAAGTACAATAAGTAAATTTCACTTACAGCTTAACTGATATTTTAAGTTTGCTTTGATCATGCTGAAAGTGAATTGTCCATTAACTCTCACCAATCTATCAAACCTGAATCCATACATGGGCATTTTCATGGTAACGGAAGGACAATCACAGAATTTTTCTATATTTCAAACATATACATTGCCAAAATTGAATTGGATAAAATAAAACTAATTCCATATTTAGTTGAGTATACCTGAAAGCATTCATATTCAACAGGAGTTTTTTCATAAAAATTTCTCTTTTTTACTAAATTTACGAAGAAGTTTAATTTCAAAGTTACTAAATGTATTGCTCGGTGTTTCCACAATAGTTTGCCACATTCCACTTCAAAATATTCCCTACGGTTATGTTTTAACAATGCGAAATGCGAAGGGATCATGATCACGGAAGGACGGTAACGGGAGGACAATTTGTCCGCTCATTTTTGGGTGCACTGAACCGTAAAGCCTGGTCAGGATTAACAAAAAATACAACCTCATGTGTAAATTTGATCCTTATTTAAGCCATTTAGAACAATAATATCCAAGTAAACAACCAAGAACGGGTTGAAAAAATTAAATAAAAATTACTACTGTTCATTATGAAAATCAAGAAATTTGACCAAAAATTAGTTTTTTTAAAGAAATTTCATATACATTTTTGTTCAGTCTTTTCAAAATTAGGTTGATTTTAAAAAGCTTCAAAATAGCTTTCTTTTGATACCAAATATATGGTGGAATCATTTTTCATTGACTAGTTACATCCTTTTTTCAATATTTTTCTCATGTATACTTTTTCGTGAAAATGGCCACATCTGTATCTTTGCAATGGCAATTCCACAATCAATGACCTTTCAGAATAGACCACTTTCCTATGTCCCATAATGCATCTTGAAAGTACCGCAAAGTGCGCGAGCGACTATATTATGAGTGCTGCGCATTGAGCACAACTTAAAATATGGTCGACTGCTCACTTTTCGGTACTTTCAAGGTGCATCATGGGACATACGAAAGTGGTCTATCAAACTTATTCAGTATGATTAAAGAATCAGACTTATTTTTACACCACTTAATCAGGTATGCAGTTAAAGTGCTTATTATAATTCAGATAGTAAACTTCAGCAGACATTTAAGGTTAATGAAATATGGACATTAAAGGTTAATAGAATGTGTGTTTAATTTGCTTGTTGTAAATGCCCCTGCTGATTGACCTGTCTTGAAGTAATTTTCTGATCCTTTATCAATGATATGAATCTTGCATCAAATATAATTGAAATTATA
>JXSR01S039728.1:2037-12077 GCA_000969725.1 Ophiothrix spiculata | reverse complement strand
ATGACATGGTCAAAAGATGAAATTGTATATAGTGTATAGCTCCAAAAGAACATAAGGGGAAAGTCTCCAACACGTCACCCTTTAATAATACATAATATTCATTCGTTGATGAGGTTAAAGGTTACATACCAAAGTCAAGGACGTATAAGGTCAAGTTGTAAGTATCTCGTGGTTCCGAGAACCAGTATTTTCTTAGAAATGTTTTATGCAAGCTGGCTATAGCCTGAGAGTTTACAGCCACAGATAAGATCCAAGTTGTAGGACATTCCATTTTGCAACCTGTTTAGTTCCAGAACAGGAACATGGATGGAAGTATTTGGCATGTTCAAGGAAGTCCTGTAATCATCCACATACAAGAAATTCTAATTGTTTCACATATTTTATTAATCTGTGGTTCCTCTGAGCTTATTCTCAATCAGTTCTGATTTTTGATATGGCAAGACAAACTCATAGTACATCAGAAGGACTATTAAGGCCGTTGTAATATTTATTGATTGTTTTCGTATATATATTGATTAAAAAATAAATAATGATTGACAAAATTTTTTAAGCACATGGAATTTCATGCGCCCTTAAGTATTTGTCAATCAGATTTTTCTCTAGATACTCTTTGAGTTTTCAACAAAGGTAGATACCTATGTCAGAAACGCATTTATTCAAAATACAACAAAATAATAAGCATACACAAAACGTGATTTTTAATTTGCAACTTTTTTTAAGAATCAGACCTATATTTAAACAAATTTAGTACAATTTGTTTTGTCATCAATTCCTTGGGCAGCTTGTAAAATAAGTTTCTTTACTGAAACAGACTTAACTTCTCTTGGGAATTACCAATTTCATTCATTCTCTTTTTCAAAATAAGCAGAAGAGTCTGCATATTTACAAAATGCTTTGCAATGGTTGTAAATATCAGTTCTTTTGTTATTCAGTTATGAATCTCGGTCAACTTCATTTTGACTCGCGCTGTAATATTAAGCATATATTAAAGGTGTTGGTTCTGATCACATTTTCTCATCCCCAGGGCTCAACCGGAAGTATATATTTTTGATATCAAATGAAAGCCCATGTTTTTCTTATTATAAATCCAAAATTTCACCTAAATATTCTTTATAGTTTCGGAGATATAGCACAAAATGTAAAATTAATTGGTATACCTATTTTCCATTTCCTTTGTATTTACATAACAGCCTCATCCCCAGCGTTGCATACTTTCTTTTGCCTCTAAAGAGAAAACAAGACACAAGTTAAGGTTGAAACTTTGCACAATGTATTTCAGAGGTCAAGGTTAGTCAGTTAAAAGTAAATAATACACATTGTAAAATATGAATCTACACCTTTAATTGAGCCACGAACAAACGTAAATGTGAATAGCATTTTAAAATGAGTAATCGGGAAGCACTGAGATACAAAAATAAAGCCATGTATATAGATTCACTTTAATCAGGGGGGTAGGACATGACGTCAGCAGATTTTGAAACTCCCATTCAAAAAACTTGAATTTTAACTAACGCTCAAAAATTTCATTTTATGCCCTTACTTAGTGTATGAACATGAGCAGATTTCAAAACCGTTGGGGTTGGGACTTCAACCCCAGAAAACTAAAAAGATATTGTGATTATTATAAAGAACTACTTTTCTTTTCATTTACGCATTGAAATATACGGGCGATACCACGGATGACTACGCATCAAATCTGAGTAAACAGTCCGGTAAACAGGCAATTAAAGAGATCGTCCTACCACCACTGACTTTAATATACATCTAGTATCAGTTCAATCAATCTTCTCTCAGTAACCTCACGTGCGATTAAAAAGTAATTTCCTTGCAATGTGAATTGGGTTTAAAACCTGCCATGCCCTCGTCTTTAAATGATTCAAGCCCCAGGAATTCAAACGGATTAACCTGTGCTTGCAGCTGTGCAAGGGGTTATAGGGCGTGTAGACATATTAAATGGATCAGTGCTATAGCTAGTAGAGCTACACATGTTGGATTATCTGATGTGTTGAGAGATTTGACAGGAAATCAATCCCATGTCTCACTCTGTCAGCCAACTTGTTACATAGAGTGTGTTGACTGAGAGACTAACCCGGAGACTGGCCAGATAGATGGCACCTACTTAAGCGTCAGGCACACAATTTGGTACACAGATTGTGTTGAGAATCCAATAAGATGAATG
The DNA here is from genome assembly GCA_000969725.1 of Ophiothrix spiculata. Taxonomy (NCBI): domain Eukaryota; kingdom Metazoa; phylum Echinodermata; class Ophiuroidea; order Amphilepidida; family Ophiotrichidae; genus Ophiothrix; species Ophiothrix spiculata. The sequence goes on along the minus strand of JXSR01S039728.1, from coordinate 9,898 downwards.
GCAGCTACGTGTATCTGATTACGATTGACCTGTAAAAATTCAAATGAGCCTTTATTTTTAAACCATTTTTAAAGTCAATGTCCAAAATGTTTCTTAAGTTAATTAAACATGTATAATAAAACAAGTAAATGTGATAAAACATACGGCATTTGAACGTTTCGAATGTCCGTTACATTGATGTAACGTTAATATATTTGCATCAAAGTATATTTTTGTTATTGCCTAACTGGGTGATCTTGTGTCATTGACCTGCAAATTACAAATATAATGATGACAACTTCTTGGAAAATGATGCTATCTGTAGGTGTTTTATAGTGTTAAATTCAAACCGTTAAGACACAGTCATCGTTTAAAACAGCTCTACTTGTCTTGGACCATCGCCATAGCCAAAGAGATTCTATTCACAATAATTTGAATCGGCTCAATAGTGATACTGATTCATTTTGCAACAAATCTAAGAAACTTCCCTTTAATACGAATACTAGTAAGACAAATGCTTTTCCTCTTCATGGTCTGATTATAACTACTGCAACATGCGCATCAGTCAGCAAAGGTCAGGCAAATCAAGAGATATCGACAAGCGAGCCAGGCATTATCTTGACAATCACAATAGATTTGTCCCCCTAGTCTAGGCATATTACCCGATATCCCTTCCATACAACTTACCAACACACAAACATCATAGGCAAGCTTTTAAACTCTCCTTGTATCTTTGAACAAGTACTTTCTCCCCCACCCCGGGGCGAAATTTTGGGTGATATGGCATTTCAATACAAACATCGGGATATAAGGCTGATTGGATGTAAATGGGGCATGGGGGTAAAGCCGGGGCTAAGTCACTTGCTTCTTGAGAAAACATGAGCCTTTCTTTCCTGTATTTTGTCAGATTTGTGGTGATTTTATATTAAAGTTTCAAAACTCAAACTAACGCCATTTTTATTGTTTGATGCAATAGCAGTGATTTTTCTTACATTGATAGAATGATTGATTGTTTGTATTCAAAAATGATAGCCATTACAAGCTATTGATGTAGCACTGATTTGAAAATCACATCTGGCCATTTATTTGAGTCCATTTTTAGAAGTAAATAACTGATGTTTTTATTCATCACTTTACTGAAATTGATATCCCAAATTTTGCTTCAGGTCACGATACGAACCCACCCCCATGTTTGTTCAAACTTGTGCGCACTCTACTTGATGTGAAAAATGTCAGCACGTATTGTTGTCAAACAATGGTAAAGTCTATAACAACATTTCCCCCCATTCTGACATTATTTCCCTCCTTTCTTTTGTTTGTTTTATCCAAGCTTTGTAATGGAGCCGTGAAAACATGGTTACTTTTAACACTGAGCGGCTAGATTTACCACTCACTTTAAAAGAGGGCATTTTTTGGCTTTTTGTAGAACGCTTTAATACGCGCAATTAATTGCATCTTAACGAAATGTAAAAAGTAGATCCAGCGGACAAGTTAAAACACATCAAGGATCAAATTTGATACAGAAGGTTACCTATAGAGTATACTGGTAGGCTAATTAAAGAAAAACAAAGTAAGCCAACTTAATGTGGGGATGATAACAACATAAGCCTAATGTAGAAAATACGATATATATAATAATGAAAAACTTAATAAGGTCTAATATCTGAACAAACAAAATATAACAAACTCACCAAACAGCAAATAACAAGAAACGGAATAATCCACAAAAATGACGGTTATTAAACGGACGGTACGAGCTTAACTTGTCTTAACGCATTTTACGCATGAATATGTATCATTTGCTAATTGAGATTATTCTGTCCATCATTTGGTACTATTGCTTGGTCAACTCAATGTGGTGGTTATTCTATAATTTCGAGGGTTGAGAGCCACATGGCCGTATCTGCACGACAAAAAGAGCCACAAGGCCGTATTTGCACCTTTGGCCTTTTTTTGTTCATGCAGATATGGCCTTGTGGCTCTCAACCCTCGATTTAGATCCACCAAAATTGGTGGGTCAAGGGTCATCCTAATAAATTAAAATTCTTGTTATCCTTTGTGACATGTCTCAACCAAACAGACCGTTAAAAGCATATAATTGAGGGAAATTTATTTGTTACATATGCATTTCCTGTATTGTTAAATAATTATTATGTATGTCTGCTACAAGTTGTGTTCCCGCTAAGGCAGTATGTCGCGAAATTGGCGCAGAAGCTCAAAAATTGGCGCAAGGGGTTCCCAGAAGAAAAAGTTGACTTACACTTTGGTGATCGTGGCTAATGATTGTAATTTGAGAACTATTCAATAGACGAAATTAGCAAAATCTCAAATTATTTGAATTCAATATTCAATAGACGAAATTATCAGAATCTCAAATTATTTGAGTTAGAGCTGTGTCGAACTTCAGTATGCATAAAATTCATTGTTCCACACTGTTTCAGTGCATTCTATACGGTACATCTTTAGGCTGAGATTATTTTAAGCTAAATCAAAAGTTAGATGTTATGATGACACATATCCTTGTTGCATTTATATTGCACAAATCTTGATAAATCCTGTGTCTAGTCTTGTAAGACTTATGGGATACCACAGATCTTGGTTACCTATAGGGGATGAGCACAGAAACACACTTATCTCGTCACAAAACTCGACAATGCAAGATAAAATTATATGTGTTCAATAAGCCATATCTTAGCCCATCTTAAAAAGCCTCGTCTTGTAGCCTCGCATAACACAGCTATACATACATGTATAACATTGTATAATAGTTGCGCCATTGGCAACGTTGTATTACATGAAATCATTGTTATGGTATTCCCCAAAGATCACGTAATGTATCTAATCTAAGTACTAGTTAAGCTACCTACAAGCTAATCCAATGTCTAGCCAATGTCTAACGTTGTTTCTATATGAATAGCTTAAGTAATGCCTCTGTTTTACCATTTGTGGTTACTATGTTATCTAAATCACACATGAAAGGGTCTTGCAATTTATTTATTTATTATCTTGTTTTTTTTTTTTTTTTTTACTTAAACTTTATTTGTTTTAAAAATCTTTTGCAAATGCAACAATTCCTGGTTGAAATGTGGTTAAAGAACATAAGATGATTTGCAAAACAACATGAACAAGGACTCTCTAAGTAATAGGGTATTACATTCACCAAGGTATTCAATAATTTGCTCGTACAAATTTCTATATATTATTTTTCATCTTACATTGTTATTTGTATCTAACAGCAATTAACCTCAATATAAACTTTCCTGGTCTGACTATCATCATCAGAGATGTTTGCATTCTCAGAAAACGAAGCTTAATACTCACTTTAGGACCAAAAGAGATTGAGTATTATCACCATAGAGCAACAAGATAAGCAATCCATCATCATTTGTGTTAAACAAATTCCAGTCATACTGTATAAAGCTTTTTTGTGATAATTGTCAATATAAACTACATTGTAAACACAATTAATACAAAACCTAGAGAATTGACTACTTATCCACGATGATTAAGTCAATCCCATAGGAAAATCAAATGGATGTCATCGGAAGAATCTTGGACGAGTGTCGTGACTCACTCACGAAAGTCAAATAAAATGACTCGCTAACTAGGGCTCAGCTGGATGGGAATACACCTTGCCTGTTTGTTGTCATTTCAAAATGAGCTTATTTTTGGAACAACATCTTGTCATCCAAGACCTATTCAACTTGTTATGTTGAAAATGGAGGGGATTGGTTCGATAACCCTGCAGAAAAAGACAAATTAAAGTGTCATAAAGTTACAACTTGTGTTGCAGCTGAATGTTTTAAAACAAACTAAGTAAAATACTACTTAGTTCTGTGTCAAAACATTGAGGAATTTGCGTGGATTAATTTTGTAACAGGAATTAAAAAAGCAGCCATGATTCAGTTGGGTATGGAAAATTGAGAAAACTTATTTGAATCAAAGAAAGACCTTAATAGAATCAAAACAAACAAACAAAATCATATTCCTCGCTCTAAAAAGACAATCTTCAGCAAAATTCATTTCTTAGGGTTCTGTCAGCAGTGTTTCTATTTTGCTAAAATTTGAGATTCCAAATGTACTGCTGTTGATTTAAAAGTGAACATTATTCTTTTGGAAGGTTAAATACACTTAACAACATGATCTCTTTACAAAAATATATTGTTAGTAACAAAGACAAAGAAGTTTAACTTTTAAAGGTTTAGTAATTTATTTCTAGAAACACTATCACTGAATTTCTCATTCCCTGGAGAATGAGAAATTCAAAGCCAAAGCAAAAACAATTGTCTGTTCTACTATAAATGTTCAAGTTCAACAAGAATGGTTATGGATATTAGTTGGAAGTTGGAAGTGCTTTTTAAAAATGCAGTAAAATCAGTATGTTTTGATGAAAGTTGAACTTCACTTTGGTGATAGTGGCTAATGCCTTTAAATATGTAAATTGAAAGACAAAATAGGAACCGGTCATCAGAGGTAGTGTTCCTCCCTGGGTTTAGGATTTGGATATGTTATGGAGTGGTGCGACATACCTTGTTAATTTTTCTACCAGTCCACATGTTCTGACATTGAATAAGATTATTTATTCGAATATATTTTAACTTCTATTCCTTTTTGCAACAGAAGTTAATATATTCATCCATAATGATATATACTGGAAATGAGTTTCAAAGCCGATTCAGGTCATCGTGAAGGGTTGCCCACATCTCAAGAGGAATAGATTGATCTCATAACCCACACAAGGATTTTCCAAACCAACCATTTCACACTTACTGGGAAATCCACAGTTTAATTTTGTATATCAATTGCCGTTCACAGATGGGTTTAATTCCACAGGCAAATTCGATTTTAGATGTTCTGAAGTTTGTTAATGCAATTCGAAGGATGGTTGCATCCTAATACTGCCAAAAGATTAGTCTGTCGCTATTGAACCAATCAGATTTGGGAATTTAGCCTACTATGCAAGACTTATATCCCATGGCAACACCCCCTTAAGGCTGAGTGGATTTATAGGATCAGAATTCATGTCATCGTTGAATTAGACCTATTTCTTGTATAGAGACCTGTGTTTGCCAGTTAATTTAAGAAAGGCGTCTTTTAGTCATTTTCACATTTCCTGCTGTATTTAAAAGTTGAGTGATAGACCTACGTGTTTGATGAAAACACTCAAATTGTATTTGTATTGCAGATGTTCAAAGATACAATAAAAGTGTCAAACTCGTAAATGTTAAAGGAAAACTGTTGTCAGTAAGGCAAATTACTATACTGACATTATTTCGAGCATTTGTATGAGGACATTAAATGTTAAGGTAATACTTTGCATAAAACTTAAACATCAAATCATAAGGCTAAGTAAAAAATAAAACATGTTTCTCGTATAGATTTTGAAAAAAAGGTGAAGAGGTACTTTTTATTTTTTATTTCAATGCCAATGCAAAATCGCACATTAATGGACAATTCTCACCCAACGTATCGATACCAGATGTTTTATTGGAAGAGGAGGAGGCCCTTTTTATTTTCGAGTTTTGGACATACTGGAGGGTTGATTAAAATAAAATATGCTTTAAAATGCTTATTGAACAGAACAAATCTATTGCACAAACTTAAACTTTTCAAACAAATAAGTTATGCATGAAATACAAAAATTAAAATTATTTTTCAAAATCCTTATAAAACGATGCGGGAGGGGACGAGAAACATGTTTATTTTTTTACTCGGCCTAATAGGGTTCAAGATATACTTTCAAAAAGCATTTTCAGTTCCACAATAACGCTGCTGTGGAAGTAAGAAGAATAACACTGAAATATGAAGAAATCTTGCAAAATAGGTCAGATGAGTTCTTCTCTGGGTAAAAACCTCTGGCTAGCAAATTAATCCAGGATTACCACAGGTACACACAACAGCGAGAGTTTGACACCAACCCCACCTTTACTATAATTTCACATTTTGTTTTAATGTAAAATCATAACAGGTGCCTCAAAAATATAATTTTCCCAAGTATACGAAGATAAAATTGCATAAAATAGTTGTCGAATTCATGTTGATCGTTTCCAAGGGATTTGTAAAGATGTGATAAATGTCTGCAACAACTAAACAGCTTCCTAAGTTGATTTCATGGACCAGGTGTTTGGTTACACCCTGGCATTTAAAAAAATGTTTATACCATAAATAATGTCGAGAGAGATGTTCAGAAATATCCCCTGTTTGTCTTGCATGTGATGTAGGACATTGATATGACCCTTTGTATGTTTTATATCTTCATGACAACACATAATGGTGGTTAATTTAGATTGAGAGTGATAGGAGAGGAAACATAAGTCCTACGTGAAGGGTTGTCTTTCAGCCTGCTGTTCATGTGTTATGCTGACTTATACGTGACTTTCACCATTATATACATTCATACACTTTTTGTAAAAAGTTTAGATTCTGCTAAAAAACCACAGTGCTAATGAAAATTCAAATCGGTTTCTGCAGGCAATTACAACGAAAAGCTGACTGTGCTTCAAATCGCCATTTTTATAATGAACATAATGAACATGCTAACACACCAGAAATTTGCAAGCACACCCCAACATTCAGATTCAAATTGTTCACCTATAAGACAATGCTCGCGCCTTCGGCGCTCGCAAATCCCTGGCCTCCGGCGAAAGGCCCGTCTTTAGCCTCCGGACTAGTGTCACGTCTATGTTATCTTATAATCTGATAATAGTTTCAATGTATTTCCTAATAATAACGGATGCTTCGTGATGAAAATTCAATACACCACATGCGAGAAGTATTTGGTGAAAATGTTTGGTGATTTATAACAATAAGTATACGTTATTGATTAGAAGATTCATTGGAGTTATATGTTAGATTATTATATGCTAGGTAACAAAGACTTGTTGCACAAAATATTTGGTAGATCAAAAAAGTACTATAATTTGACCCTAACATATTATCTACTTGTCATAAATGGCTCTATTTAGAGGTATTAAACTTGTAGTCGCCTGCTCTGCAGCTGATGGATGGTGATGATACTATGGACCGCCATATTGTTGCTTTCGTTTTCTTTTTTCATATATAGACGGATAGTTGTATAATATTTGTACTGAAGATTTACAAGTAAACTACACCAATATCACAGTCCGCACTAAGTCAAAATAACAAGACAAGCAGGGCGTTTGTCATGTAACTAAAACCGTTCTTAAGAATTTTAAAGACTGTATGACTAAGGTCTTTCGGAAGTAAACAGACAGACAGTTATGGACCAACAATTTTCAGGAAAAATGAAGCACATAAAACCCAAATGTGTGTACACTTTGAAAATATGAAGCATGTAGGACACATCCTGTAACAGACTGACAACCTTATACAAAAACAATCAAAGACATTGTGCCTTTATCATTGATTAGGTTTGTCGGATATTTTAGACTTTTATCTTCACTTCACGGGTCTGTGTCAAAGAGAACTGTTTTTCAATGTATTGTTTAGGTGATTATGGTTGAAATTGTGTTATGAGAAGTTTTAATGGTCCATAAATGACCAATAATGATAAATCCTGGTAGACATTATTTTAGAACCAATTAACTTTAAAGCATATGTCTGATTTGTTCAGACGATGCTTAAGGCTAAATTCTTGAAGAAAAATTGAAAAGGTAAAAAAATAACAGAAATCGGTTTTTAAATATGAGGTGTTATAAAGAGAGTAAAATTAACACACTTTTTTTCTTAGTTAACACCCTTTGTAATTTTCACACATTGAAGATCAAGTTTTGCTAGTGATGAAGTTTATCTTCGATGGATTTGGTTAACATTGGTTAAGAAATGAAAAGATCCGGGAAGTTACGGATATTGACTCACATTGCTTAATCAGTCTTAGAAGTGGTAGACTTACACGATAATT
>JXSR01S039726.1:16819-29886 GCA_000969725.1 Ophiothrix spiculata | reverse complement strand
TTATTTCTGGAATAAGAAAGAGAGAACAATTCATTTATATATAATAGCCTTAGATTTAAAAAAATGATGTGTAGCACAGCCTTTTTGACTAAAAACAAATCAAAAGGGAAAAAAAAACCTTACGGTTTTGGGCTAAAGAAACCTGAGACATATTTTTAAGTTACAAAATCATTGTGGCTAGACCATCATAAGGTCTATGTGTCAGCTAGCTTCAGTTGATATGCTATTTTAATTGGATTGAGATTCAAACACAACATCGTAACTGATGAGAGGTATAAGGCTACACGATAGGATTGCAGTTTATGTTACCTTACAATGAGAACATTAAATGCAACTTAGGGATACACCATGGTATTATGTGGTACATTAATGGTTTTGAAATGAGAGTGTCTATGGTTGACGGATGGAGATATGTCCAGAGACAAGTGGGATGCCAGTTTTTACTCTGTTATTGTTTTGCAGCTTTGTCGCTTTGTCATCAAAATGACAAGCAGATATATTGAAAAAGTTATTGTGGAACAACAAAATTTTCAAGTTGAAAATAATTCAAATATGAGTGTAAAAGGACATGGTTCATTCAAAGCACATCAGGCTATATAAAACATCACATTTTTTCAAAGAATTTTCTTGCCAAAGTAAAATATCAAAGACCATACAAATGAACATTTAACAAGCCCATGTTTGTTATTGCTTAACTATTTGAATATATGATACAACAACGACAAGTTTGATTCATCGCATGTACACCATCACACACGTGGATGTTATTATGCTAATTTAATAGGGTTTGTAATTAGCCATTTTATTGCAATGCTAATATTATGTGCAGTTAATGTCATGGTTAATAGAACATTATGTCAATGTGTATCTTGGCAGAAGCTAGGTCACTTAATAGGTTAAAAGCCTATGTAAAGATTGACAATAAAAAAAATTATATGTTTGTTTTCTAGTCTCTAACAACTAATGTAATTTTTCTCTTTTATTTCTTTTCATGCACTTTGGTGTGGTATGCATATTCAACCTTGTTATAAACAGGTAAGTTTGAAAGAGAAAATAATTGAAGATAGGGAAATAGATTTGTTTTGCTATCTACTTGAGATAGGGAAGCATTTGTTTTGCTATCTACTCAAGATAGAAAAATAATCCTCTTATTTTGCTATCTACTGATTATAGGAAACATTCTTAAGGTAGAGTTTTGGATACTGCTGTTACTCTTTATAAATATTATAAACACTACCGTGTTCTCGGTCATAGAGAGCTTATGAACTAAAATTAGATATGAAATTTTCAGTGTCGTAACTGATGTGGTGTGCTATATAACATGAGGTAAAAGGTGTTAGAATTAATAGGTGTGCCAAGCTAATTTTGACATAAGAAAAATATCTAAAGCTTTTTTGCCCAAGCAATATATCGCTCTAGTCATGAGGTAATGTATGCAGATACATAAGGAAATATGCCAATGTCTGGCTTGTGATGATTTTGTAATAATCTGACATGTTAGTTGGTATTTTTTTAAATCAGGTTAAAAAATGTATTGAATGGGTGGAAAGGTATCTTGTAAAGCAATGGTTATGTTGTTTGTAAAAGAAACATAACAGACCTCATACCCACTATGATCAGTTGCTTAAAGTTTGCCCAATATTGGTTAATGTTTTGCCAGCCAATTTAATTTTTTGCCAATTGTTATGAAAATTTGTTTAGCTAAACCCCATACAAGATATTTTTATCCAATATTAAGCAAAACATCCACTGTTGGACAGTGCCCTCCTTAACTAAGGTTGGGCAAACATCTACCAGTATGCTAGATTTTGAAAACAAAAATGAATTTGCCTTTCTGTTGTGACTATAAATTTGATATCCCACATTTCACTACCCAATTTCATAGTTGAATTGAACATTTCATTATCACCACCAATTTCAAGGAAGTAGGCCAGACTAGCGCATCATCACACAGATGTTATATCTACTATAGAGTAGATACTACATGATAGTATGAAAATACTGATGAGTTTCACCTTGAATTTGCACTATAACATAGTCTATTCACCTCAAGAATTGGCCCATAATTTAGGTACTATGATATCAAAAAGGAATTACACACAGGGCATTAGTTACATGTTGGTTTTAGCAGGCAGTATTAGATTTCATCGCACTTTTTAAGATAAGATATAATGACTAAGGACTTGGAAATTGTAGATATTTTTCATTTGTGTAGAATATGTATATTTTAATCATAATTACTGTTTTTGAAAATGTAAAGATGATTGTGAAGATGAACTTCTCAAGTAGAGGATTTTATAGTATAACCTAGACAATTTTCGAAACTTTGTCTACATGAAGGCATTTCTCAAGTAGAGGATTTTATAGTATAATCTAGACAATTTTCGAAACTTTTCCTACATTAAGGCATTTAATATGGCAAACTGTAGGTGAACTGCATGTTTTTACGATGAAAACTGTAATGCTAAATCACTTTGGCCTGTATTCACAAAGGTTATTCCAGAATCCAGGAATAACTTTATTCCTGGATTCTTGGATTAGAGATAGCCTAGAGTCCTGAACTAAGTTGAATTTTACAAAGCCTGGAATAACTAATTTGTGAAACAACTTTGTTCTTCATTTGCGAATATCAAATATCTACAACAATGGAATGAAAATAAAGTTATTCCTGGATTAAAACTATTCCTCTTTTATGAATACAAACCACTGATTACAAACATGCATCCCCACTCCAATCTAACCCACCCTAAACATGCTCATCCCACTCTTCAGTTCATTCAAATGTTTTTCCTGACAGAGATGTCACTTACAAATAAATTGTTTGATGACTGATATTTACAAGATTGTAATTAAGATCAGGAATAAAAGACAATTTGTTTTGGACATCAAATATGGCTGCATGATGGATGAGCATCCAATATTTTAATTATGGTTTGACATAGCTTTTTACAGCCCATAAATTATGACATACAGGAAAAGGTATAACAAGATGTTGGTATTTTATTCTTTAAAAATTGCTTAATTCTCTAAATGGCCAGTTTTATTCTGTGCAACTTATTCCATCTGTTAGTTTTTGGCATCATTTATTGGTGACATTGATTTTTTTAAACTTAATTTTACTGCTCAAAAAATTGTACCGCAATTTGTGACATGATATATTTTCTCATCTAATATTGTTTAGGAATTTTCTGGAAAAAAAAAACTGCTACGATGGCTAAAATCATTGGAAATACATGCCCTGCAACATATTGTTGCATCTGCTTGACTATAAGCATGATTTAAGTAACTGACCATTTAGGAAAATAATAAATGCATGCAAGCCTAGTCTATAGAGAGACAAACAAGTTGACTTTAAAACATTATCCCATATCTCATCCCCAAGAAAGCTCCATTCACACGGTAGCAATGGGATCATTGCAAACTTTGTGCTCTGGAATTGATTGTGAAAAGCACATCTCCTTTAGTTGATGTTTACTCATGTAATACAAAGCAATATTTACTCATGAACTTTGTGTTTGAAGATTGTAGTGTTTGTTCCTTTATGGATGTGGTGTGCTTTATTGATATTCTGGTGAGGTACTTTTATGGTCGGAAATGTTATAGAATGGACGCAATAAGCAACATACAATATCAGAGAGACAGTATAGACAATACGACAAGTAGGTGGCCGAGAAACGAGCTTGACTGACCTGTTTTTAATAGCCAATAGACGTTGGATGTGGACACATTTTAAGTTACAGTCTGGTAGCTGTATATAGCATGCATTGATTTATCAGTGATGTATCAGAAACAATAAATATTGACTAAAGAAAAGAAAATGTATGGCCATATAAAAGGCAAGGAAGAAAAATGTCATTTTAGGGCAGTATGATTTAAATGGAGTTTAATATTAGACAATGCAGATCTTTGAATTGTTATAATAATGTTTATTCTAGTGTTACACAAATGTCATTGTAGTTACACAGCAACAGCAACAAACATCTTCTGGTGAACCTTATATATGTACATTTGCCCCAAAAGAGCATGTTCCATTCATGCCACAAAGGATGTTCACCCACAGCTTTATATGCAGCAATTGATCAAAAGCTTCTGATGTACTTGGAAAGCAAAACAGAACATACCCCTCCCCGTATAACCATTAAAGCAATGCAGCAAAAGAAAACTTCACTCTGGTGTATTTTTACCTCAAAAAGAGAAATGCCCCATACCAAACACATTGTGCCCATAGTTTGCAGTAACACATAGCTAATACAAAACAGCAGTTTCTGTCGCACCTTGAAAGCAGTTTCATCCAGAGAGGAGGATGTGACGTTGGTTTGAAAGGAATGATCCATGACCAAGTAGCCCGGACTTAAACATGATGGATTCCATAGAGTTGACTCAGGAAGTGATCGTATATCCTAAATCGCCCCCAATCGCGACTTTTCTCCCCTTCAAGATGTCCGTCCACCTATCATGCAAATAGATGATAAAATTGAAGTGATTTGCTTGGTAACAAGTGAGTGGTTTGTTCACTCGGAGAGCAAGTCGACTGGTCTGCTTCATTTTGTTTTTTTGTGAAGTGAGTGAGAAGAAGGTGCAGGGTGATTTCAATTTGAGCTGATTGCCAAGTTTTGAGCAGAAATAATTTTCCATTCAGGTTTTTGATAAGATAGTAATGTTATCTAGAAATGTTTTTGTGTTTGTGTGTGTGGGTGTGAATTAATGTTGGGCTATATGAGACAGACCATGCTTTTTAATTTTTTTTAGGTTGGGGCTTGCAGTGGGTATGTATAGTCTAATGGAACATTGCAGGAAGGTTGTGGTTTTGAGCCTACCCAGTGCCAATATGTTGTGAACAAGGACAAGCCTGTATCACCCTTGCCTCATCAACCCTAATGCATTGGGGATATGTTTAGGTTAAATATCACAAGTTTTATAGGTCTGAGCTTTTGGTCATTGGCAGTATGGTCATTCCCTTGTTACGGCATAATAATAATGGTGAGCATTTTGAAATCTTGGGTAAAGATGCAATATAAATACAGGAATTATTTTAAATTTAAATAGGTGTGTATCTGCTGTTTGAAACCATTTTAATAAATTCCAACTAACTTTTATATAGTCAAATGCCATAAGCTCATATTCAATACATTTTAGCTAATGTCAGTTTAACATATTGTACCTTCTGAATTCTGTTTTTTTTTTAATTTGCGTTATTATTCTAAATAATAACTATTGTTTGGATTTTATATTTTATTTTAAATTTTATAAATGAATGAGAAAAGAGGATGGTTAAAATAGTGAAAATTCTGTGTTGCTGTAAGCATTTTTTTTTTATTGTTGGTCAATGAACAAGCCATTTGGGATTGCTATAATGCCTACATGGTCATGAATTCATTGTAGAAATTGCTGCCCAATAGTCTAAATGTGGTCTACTTTTAGTGTGTGTACTCACTCTTGTTTAGTTTATACTTCCATCCCTTCCAGCTAGAAATTTTCTCTAAAACGGGGATATAACCCTTCTGAAAAGAATGATTTTATTGATGAGATGGGCTTGGCAATTTGCTTAAAAGCATTAAAAAGTAGTAAGTTAGCTACGTCAGTCGTATTTGCATTTGCATGATTCTAGGTGTAAATCTGGTTCCAAGTATGCATGTGAGATGGTGTTTACAGGTTTGATGGAATTACAATTCTTATTGATGCATTAAGATTGTGACTCGTATAACAATGATGATTTAGTTGAAGGTAGTTGTCTTGGTAAATAGTCACTGTTATTTTCCCACTATTGAAATTTTTTATTCAGATTTTTAAAATATTATTGTTTGTAGCCTTAATTTTTCGGTGAAAAGGAAAGTTTATATTTATCCTGTAATTATTTTAAAGGGTTTTCTCAGAGATGCCAAATCTTCATTGATTTTCTTTAAAAATAGTATTTGGTAGATTTATTTGTACTGATAGCAAATCTTAAAAAAAATATAGGTCATCATGCTCCTTTTTTGAGGTACGGGTATTTCAAAAAGTACATATTTTCCCAAAAATCACCCTATTTACTACACAAAGTATAGGGAAAGCTCAAAAAAGTCTATCATTATGTGCTTGTAAAATAGTAAATGCTCCATTGATTTTTAATTTTTTACTTATGTTAAAAGCATTTTTTGCGTACTTCAAAAATACTGAAATAAGAAAATAGGGTCACCGTGTTAGTTTTCAGGAAAAATGACAAAAACTAGCATATTTTAATAAAATGTGATTGCTTTGATTGCACATCTGCATCTGCATAATTTCCTGCATATATATTACGCAGCCATGCGGCTCGTGATTAACAAAACATGTTAGTAAAGCGTGCGTTCAGTGTGTATTGAGATTTGCCTACGCAAGAGGCCTGTGCAAATATTTTTTGAATTTTTACTATTTATGAAAAAATCGTTATCCTGCAGTTGCATCTCTGAGAAAACACCTTAAATGGAAAGATGTTAACATATCTATTGAACAAGATTGAAGTTAACGTTAAAAAGAGGTGCTGCTCCCCCAACCCTAAAAAAAGAAGAAATCTGTTTCCCCTTTGATCGATTATCCCAATTTTTTTCATCACTTTTGAAATTTTTTTTACTTATTATTTTGCCCAAATTGGTGTCTGTAAAATCTGACATTTCTGAAGCCATTGAAGTTTCTTTTTCATCATTATGCAATGTACATTGTATATATCATATGTTAAGTTTCTTTATGTTGCTTTAAGCAAAATCATAAGCTTTGATGTATGTAAACTCTGTGTAATAAATGTGTCACAGAGTTGTTATGTAACACTATGCGACTTTGAAAGCCAACATGATTTTGTGCAAATACCCTTTTTTCAACAAGTTTTTGTAAAGACTTGGATTTTTATAGATACTTCATTTATATTATGAATTGTTAACGTATGGCAGGTGGAGAATTATGTTGAATCCACAACATTTATTTCCAATGTCAAATTTTGAGATTTGTGACAAATTCGATTATATAACCCTAGGCTAAAGTGGATCTGGGAATCAGTTGATACATGCACAGTAGATCTAGTAGTTGGTATTGAACACAAGAAAAGAAGAAAAACAAAATGACCTAGTTAGGAATGCTGTATTTAGTTTTTGAAAATCATGTTTTGCCACTGTTTCAGGGAATTCTTAACTGGTGTTTTTCATATATGAGGTTCTATATAGTTTTTTATTTTTATTTTAAAGGTTAAGCCCATTTTAATTTAGTTTTTAATTTTGTTTGTTACCTAAAAGGAAAGAATAGTACATGTATATTATTCAATAATATTTTGCAAATAAAAAACATATGTATTTACTCCAAATTAAAAAACTTAATATCAAAAAGCTGAAATAAAGAAAGTATGCTTTCATTAGAATTAATTGTCAACAATATTTGTTATTGTATAGTATTTTCTTTCAAATTGTTGAGATGATAACTCATGAGATCTTCAAGTGATATATCGGCATTCTCTTCCCGTTTACATTAATCAAATTTCAGACAGTTATTGTTGGGTTGGGTGTTTCTTATACAGTAATTTTCCTCTGTCAAACGTGCCATTTTTCACATTCTTAAGATGATAAATTGTTTCTTTACATGTCATTTTGTAACTCTTGTTTTGCCATTGATTACGAACAAGAACCCATCGTTACCGGATATGAGTGAACACACGCACACAACAGCGAAAATTGATATTAGAATGACTCGTAAGTCGCGTGTATAAAAAGAATTGAAATGCATCGGCATGAATTTCAGAATAGATTGCAAACTTGAGATGGGAAGTGAAACAGTAACAAATTCGCAAAAGGCGCCAACATGGATTTTAACAGATCTTCCGGGCGAGAATCATCGGTAAATTATTAGACATGTCCTCTATCTTGCATGCATTGATGTAATAATAAAAATATAAGAAGTCAGAGGCATGTATCCCGTCAAGAAATCATAGAGAGGAAAAATAAATAAAAAGTGTTTTGATACATAAGTAAGAAATGAATATCATGTTGCTCCCTTTTTTTTGCACAGTTAAATTTGTGAAGGAAATTTTTTTTAACACATAGCGGATATGATATGCATTGAAGCCATCGGCGGTACCAAGTAAGGGAACAGAAATCACGTTGTCATGGAAACGAAATCAGGAGAGTGAAAGTTTTGTGTTGATTTCTTTCTTTCTCATCATGTAACATCGCTGTGACTTGGTAGCGCTTTCGTTCATTATATCATGTATAACACCCTGCAGGGCTTACAAGAGAAGTATGATGATGTTGTTGTGATGTTACACATATTCTTTCATATATACCAATGTGCATGTTTGTATATCGATTGAGGAGACACAAAACGAGAAACTCCTGGAAGGGTTGTGCCGAGTTACTAGAATTTCACAATTTTTTCATAACTGTTGTTACATAACTATATTGACATTTGATATTTGATGCATTGGGTTTATTTAGTTTTCAAGCTTAAATTCAAGATTTTCTTCATGACTTTTTTTATTTTTTACTAAGTATGTAATATGATTAAATGAATGATTTTATTTTATAAGTAGGTTTGGAGATAAATCATGATCTTTGACCTGGAGTGTGTGCTTTTTTATTTGTTTTTCAAGTTTTACTCAGTTTTGAATTTTTCATCAATATAACTATGAGTAGATGTAATTTATAGTACCTAATCAATAGAAATAAAATTCAATTTTTTCAACATGTAAAAAATTTCACCTGTTTAAAAATAAAAAGATATCTTTATGATTTTGCTTTGAATTGCATTCACCAATGTCAATATATATCACTTTTGAATCTTTACAGTTGATATCATGCTCAACTCAACAAAATTTAAATGTTAAAAATAGAAATTAACTTAGCCTCCTTATTGTTTTACATAGCAAAATAGCTTTTCTATTTTTATTCTTTTAAAGTCAACTTTACATTTAAAAGAGTAAATGCATTTTATCCATTGACACAGAAAGATGTGCTAAAGATATATTGCTATAAATTGATAAGAGCGCAAATGGAGCTAAATTTGATTTCAAGATGCTTTAAATGAAATTTCCAATTTTGTTTCGTATTATCAAAGCAAGTCCTTTATTAAATGACAAATATTTTACAAATTCACAAGAACCAAATGAAATATTTTACACTTCATAACCATCATTGTTGACCCTTAATGCACATGAATTAAGTGAATGGACACTGTTTTTGCCAAATAAACGGTGAAAAAATCAATAGAAAAATGATTAAGAATATACTCAGGAGAGAATTGCTGAATTGAATTTACAATAAAGCAAAGTTTGAGTTGCGAGTATTGACCCTACGCTCACTGCCCCTATACATAGTGAAATGTTAGATATACGGCGAGTGTCCTAATTACATTGTCATTTGTTAATGTGACCTGAGTCATATTTATCAAAATCCCCCATGCATATTGTGCATTATGAGTAGTAATAAATATTGCAAAAAGAAAATATGGCAGAGAATTTCCAATTTTCATCATTCGCAGGCATATTTTTACAATTCAGATTTGGCAATATTCATTCACAATGCTGTAGATGGTAGTTAATTTGATTTTTGTTAAACTAAACTTAACCTGCGTGTTTGGTTATAAACAATAAAAGATAGTACTCTAATGTAGAGTAAGTCTCTTTGATTTTAATTAAACCTATTCTATTTGATTGGCATTTACCTAAAAAATGTGACTTACATCAAACAGGCCTTTCTATAATAGACAGATGTTTTGTGTTGTTGTTGTTGAATTTTTGGTATTTTTGTGTGATTTTCTGATTATGGACACTTTTTTGATAAATAAAAACCCTTACATTTCTCTCCTTCAGTACACATTGCATTTTTTATTTTCTATAATTGTACAATTTATTGGGGAACAACAATTTCAATTTTCTCTGACTATCTGTTGTATTTTTGAATAAATTTCTCTAATTGCAGATTGTAACATTAATTTCTTTGACTACCATTTTTATTTCAAAAATTAAAATTTTAGTCACAAATTTGAAAGGATAATAATTTGAATGGATAATGCTTAGCCGTTTTCAAGTTGTGTTCAACTATCCCTACATTGAATTTGATATTGCATAGCTCAGCCATTGTGCCAAACAAGGATATTTTAATGTAACTTGTCTTGGTATTATATTTTGGCTCATGTCAGCTTTACACTTGTAATAACATTCTGATAGATTGTGCAGATCAGCGATAAGTTGATACCTGCCTGCCTTGAAAATTCAGGTTTCATGCTCATACAATTGTCAGATAACAGGATGAATATAACGTCAATTCTTGACAGTTCTTAATTCAATTCATTGCATTCTATATTGTACTCTATGATGCATTGTTCTCTTAATGTAAGACTGTATTGTACTCTGTAAATGTAAGAGTGAATTTCTTTTCTTGTGGGAGTTTGTTGAATGGTAAATTTTTTTGTTGAAGAAAATTGTTTTGAACATGAAAATGTATTTTCTGTTGAAATCAATCACCCATACTTATGAAATAGTATTTTACCTTTATCATTTATGGCATTTTTCTTCCATTTTTGCCTCACCCTTAACACTATGTGCAAGTTTTCTCCTGTAAATCCTTGTGTTTTTAGTTTGTACACAAATCAGAACCAGAACAATCTTATAGATTCTTGTAGAAAATAAAGTTTGTGCCTTTGTAAACTTCTTGCTTTACAATTTGCAAACTATACCAACATCTGCATAAGAAAGTCTCTTATCTGATGTTAGAAAATTCCAGCTATGAAAAATTACTTTACCAAAATACCAGTTGTATTTAGAACTCACATAGATCTAAATATCTGCCCTCAACAATATTAATTTTGTTTGCATAAGTTCCATTATATTTTTGTGAAGTTCATTAAAGCAATGAAAGGTAAATAATGAAAAACATGAGGAAAAAATGAGAAAGCATAGTAGTTTTTTAACCAACCGTGTCAATGTATATCTTTTCTTGTATTTTGTTCAGTTTATATTGATAATGATGAACAATGACTATTTTTCTCTTTATAAATGTGTAATTTTCATGGAACAGATGGAATTAGCATATAATAGAAATAGGTATTTAAAAAGATTATAATTATATCAAAGCGAATAAAATATCTAATTTTAGAAATAAAGCCTGCATAAAAAACACCATACAAAGCGGATTAATTGCTCATAAATTGTGTAGTAAAACTGCATTTTGCAGTGTATACAACCTGCACAATTGATACGTTTGCCCAGGTTTATGCGATCGAGGTATCAAGTATATTTATCTTATATGAAATAGAGTGTACTTAATATGGATGAGTAATGCGTTAAGTAATATCATTCATCATTTATAAATGTATGTAGCCAGTATTTGAACGAAAGGAAAACAAATTATGAAATGGATGGTAATTTGTACGCTTTCAATTTTGGATCAGGTCATGGGAGAGATAGAAAGGACATGTGATTTTATGATTTCTTGTGTTTTTAAGCATGTGTGCATGACTCAAGAAATATTATAAATGCAATAACAAAATGATTTATAAGTAAAGTTGATAGCATATTGGTGAAGAGCTTATCTGGGGTAGTTTAATTCACAAAAAACTATTCATGACTTGAGCATCAATTTCTTTTTATAATTTTATTTTTAGCCCATTCGGAGCATTTTGATGACCTACCTGTCAGGCTTTTTCATTACAAAACTGAGGAAATGTGTATCGTCTGAAAATCAAAATGCATAGTAACAATACAAAAACAACCTAATTCACAGCAATACAAGCATGTCTAATGCAGTTAATTTTTAGAGCAATCTTACTTTAGCAAGCAGACAAGGAAAAACTTGAATTGTATTGACACCACCTGCAATAACCTTTTTTATAATCATAAAGTTAGTTCATTTATTTGACACTCATCAGAAACTTGTGGATCAATCTGAGACATCTACAGACCTTGAATGAACTTCAAGCAAAATCTTCTTCTTATGCAACATTGTAGTGAGCTGCTTTGGTGATTTTATCTCTTTCCATAAAATACAATGAAAACAAGTATTTGTTCCATATAAGGGCTTATTATCAGGATTATAATGCTGTATATAGGCTATGCAGTTGAATTTTCCTTGTTTTTTGTTGGATAACACATGTACTGTAATAAACCTGGGAATCATTACTTTGCTATTTTGATACAATGCATCATGGTACATCATGGTAAATGAGATAAAGCCATGTGAAATTAAGCCATGCGGGATTGATCATGATCAGTCTTAATTTCGTACCGTGGTAATCCTCTTTATATTTTATCTTTGAAGTAAAAACAAGAAAAAATCCCCCTCATCAGTGTAGTTTTGCAGTTTGATGAGTTTTCCCTACCATTTTGGTTTTCATCAATGTTTCTTGTGTGTGAGCAGGCAAATTCTATACCACAGCGTCATTTTACTTTATATGATAGTACATTCATGACTGCAAGCATAGTCATTAAGCCAGTCATCTCCGTACTAACACCCGCTATTCCCATTCCACCCAAAAGCGTATGCTTGCAAATTTATCACTGGCAGTCTGGGGACCCATTTTGAAACCGTTGGTTAATGAAATTCGACTCAGACTCTAGCTTGTATGTATGTATTAAGTGCAGGGGGCTATCGGGGGATGACGAGCACTGGTGACATGGCAGCCCTATCATTCACACATTTCTCATTATTTTTCATTGTATGTAGTGAACGTCTAGCAATCAATATTTGTTTACTTCTCATCTGTGTATCTTGAGATGGTCTAGGCTGTTACAATTTCATTTTCTATGAGAAAGCAAAACATCAAACAATACCATGTTCAAGGTCATGATAACAACATCACATCAATTTGTGCACTATAGATTTCCATAACATTCTGCATGTCACGTTTCCCCAGTGACCCGCGCGAAAAATTGCCTTGCCAAGCAATAGGCACCAATACAGGTTAGCGTAATACAAAGCAATTTTATAACTAAGTCATATTTCATATTGACTTTGAACAGACCAAGGCCAAGATTATATGAACACATAGAATGTGTGCAATGAAAGGTAAGGCCAAGACAAATAAATTGTATGTTTCTCATCTGGGTTTTTGAAAAAAAGGAAGGAAGAAGGGCT
>JXSR01S039724.1:19221-33374 GCA_000969725.1 Ophiothrix spiculata | reverse complement strand
TGAAACATTTTCAGAGTGCCATTTTTCCTTTGTATTTCAAATTTAAGAGAGGTTTCAGAGTGCCAAAAAAATTTCAGCGTTTATTTTCAGCGCAACATTCCCGTAGTGTCTACAATATTTATCTTTGAAACTGTACACAGTGATACACCAACTCATTACAATTTATATGAAACAAAAATAAATAAATAAAAAGCCGCCATTACGTTTCAAAATGGCGGCCATGAATCTATTTTGTGTCAATTTTTTTATTTTTCCTGAAAAATGTCCCGCCAAAAATTGAATATCTGCTTTCCCAAAGAAAAGTGGCTCATAATAACAGATTATAATTACAAATACATTACTGAAATAATTTTTTAAAAGGTTGTTTCGTTACGGTTTTAGGGACAAAAAAATTGAACAGCGCCATCATTTTACCAGTTTATGCTAATTATCTCAAAAACGATTTGAATATTTTTGCACCAAAACATGCGCAACCCCTACCTTGACAATTACATAAAACAGCTTTATTGGGTTGTGTTGCGTTTTTGCGCTTCATGGGAAAAACAAAATCATGGGTCCATATTCTGGGGACGTATTGGGTTACATGGGTGAAGTATTCTGTGGTGAAGTTAAATCCAGACATACCTGGGGGATTGTTACGGCAGAATAATAGTCCAGTTTTGGTAGAAAAGAGATGTTTAATTTTAACACTTAAGTGACCAAGGGGTGGGGGGGGGGGGGGATTTGGTGGGTGGATTTTGGGGGGCCCTACCACAGGTTTTCGCGCAAAAAAAATTACATCGCCGCTCCATGTAATTGTCAAACTTAATGCAGCGGGTCCCTCAATGCCAAAAAAAAAATTCAAATCGATCCAGTCATTTTCGTGCTAGTTAGTGATTTTTCGAGGGCGCTGTTCAAATTTGTTTTGCCCATAAAATCAAAACCGAACAACTTTTTCTAATTTTATTTTGGCAATGTAATTGTACTTGTGCAAATTTGAGCAAAATTTCATGCGAAAATACCTTCGGGAACACGGCTTTTAAAATTTTGGCGGGAAAATGTTTGACGTGACACAAAAAATGGTTTTCGGCCGCCATTTTGAAACGGTTCAACCGATTTTCAATTGTTTTTATTTATTTTGGTTCTTTTTACATGCTTTATCACTGTCTAGACATTCAACGTAAAATTCATACAGGAAGAGTGTTTTAAGGGGGTCCCTATGAACCCCCCTCCAGGCACCAACGGATGGGAAATAACTTGGTCACTTAAGTGTTAAGCTAGACAATTGAAATAGGGAAAATGTATTTCTAACAAGTCTCTTCCTATATATACTAAGTACGATAGCTCTATTAAGGGAAGATCTGCACCAAAAATTGTTTTTTTTTTTTATTGAAGATGGTATGAACTTCATACGGTGTCTAGGATACTTGGGTGACCAAAAAAACCCAAAAATTAAAAAAAATCACCTAATTTGCATATTTAACTGGCGGCCATCTTGGATTTTTGGAGTCGGATTTCAAAAGAGTAAATGTCCCGAACCGTAGATGCTAGAGACTTCATTCTTTTTTTGAAATGAAAGAGAAAAGGAAAACTAAAAAAGTGTGGAATTATGTTTTTTTCTTTTGACTTAGTTTTTTTTAATAGCAAAAATAAATCCAACTTTGATTCAAAAATGTCATTTTTGAATCAAAATAAGTGCACCGTATGCAAAAACGAACAAAAATATAAACCCTCTTAAAAAACAATTGAAGTGTCATAAATCTGATATGATTTTAAAGGCTAGTTATTGTTGATCAAAAATAAGTTGAAATTAACCCGAATAAAGTTGATCATTAACGCTAAATAAGTTAAAGTCAATAAGCTAATTTAGCAAGAGATGAGACTGCGGTTGGTGTGGATGAGACATGTACAATGTGCATCAAATGTTGTCAAAACTTTTCAATAATTGTATAAAATGTAATAATTTTGGTATGATTTTGACGATAATGTAATAGTCTATAAAATCAATAAAAAAAAAATAGCAAAATAAAAGTATCAACTCTAATCAACTATTACCAGGAAGGTGTTAGGTATGGATGAAGTGAGTGACATGTAACGCAAATGGGCCCCACCTCAAAAACATGACTAAATTTAAATCAGCGAAATCATTACTCAGATATGTAACTGACAATCGATGCGTTTTAACATGACGACCAAATGCGTTTGCTGAAATGTAATTCATGAATTATTCTAACTATAGATTAAAGAAAGTATCTACATTATTAAGTAAATTTCATATAACTCAGAGTTCATAAATTTTGTGCTGGAATGGTATTTTACTTAAAGTAAGGTATAAGTTTTTGTATGTATGTAACTATATAGGGTGATTCCAAAGTAACGTTTGTGACCGAAAAATTTGAAAAAAAATCACTTTTAAATGGCCACAGAACCTAGCATAAACATATTATCAACGAGTTTGTTGTTGATAATGGTGTTCACTGGTGGGATCAAGACATGCAGGTGTTTAAATATTAAAATAATTGCCAAGATACTGAATAAAGTTCATGTAACGTTCTGTAACGTTTGTGACATCCCACGGAAATGGTTTTTTGCTCCAAATGACTTCAAAGTAAACATTCTCTGACATGTTAGCGAATTTTTTATTGCGCTTTTCACAGATGATGATTAACATATTAACAAATACTAGTAGTTCATAAAATAAGGCAGGGAATTATATCGTCAGGATTTCTTTAAATGCAATGTTTCGTTTGGTATCGTCTGGTATTGTTTGTGACATTTTGTTGTAACTTTTTGGTAACGTTTGTGACATTTTTGAATTAAAACATGAGCTTATTCATGCACGGATAGAAAAAAAATCAAAATTTCTGATTAGAAAATACTTCTCACGTACCGAGTAACAAACGTATGACTGTAAAAACTGCTCATATGGTCGAATAAAGAAGCTGATTTTTTGCTTGAAATAAAAAAAGGTTTAGTTTTCATTGGAATGAGCCTATAGGATAATAGAAAGTTGAATGACACTGATAACAGTTTAGTAGGCGGGTGAGCGCTACATGGTACTATATCTTATGATAAACTTGTTTATCTACCTTTAACTTAATTGTTTTACATCTGTGTAATAATGACATATGTTCCGCTTATCGTAGACAAAAATATAATAGAGAGTTTGCGAAAATAAGGTTAAGGTTACCGTTTACGGTACCCTTATTGTAAAACACTTACGGTCAACATTACGATAACTGCCAACTTTAATCAACTAGATTATAATGCACGCACGTTGATCATCATAGCTAGTTTTAAGGAGTGAGTTGTCGATATGCATGTGTTAACTGCATATCACAATAGAATTCAATGAATTGTCCCCACTTCATCGAGTGTGTAGCGGGAGTTTTAAACACAAGTCCCTTCTGGTGTGCGCGCAAGGCTGATCAGGCTGTTGTCCTTGGGTTACACAAAAGATGTTTCAATCAATAGCCAATTGACAACGACGATTCATAAAAATCATATATAACCATACTGCCCGCTGGCTTTGCTTTGTATCTCATTACGCCTGATTGGTCCTGTCTTTGTTTATAGGTATCCTGTTATCGTGTCATTTCAATAAAAAGTAAGAAGTCGTTTAACAAATGAACAGATCGGTGGAGATACTGATAAACAAGTCATAAATCTATAAATTATACAAGATAGTCAGCAGTAACCATTAGCAAGATGAATCATAGTATGAATTAATAAATTAATTAATTAATCAATTAATTAGTTAATTATTTAATTATTAACTAATGTATTTGTTTATTTATTGATTAATTAATTAATAACCGTATTTATTGGTTTATTTATTTATTAGTTACTTTGTTCATCATTTCATTAGTTTTTAAGTTAGAACTAACTTAGTTAGTTAAATTTAATGTGTGTTTGTTTATTTGTTTGTTTGTTTGTTGTAAGTTAATTTTTATATTTGTTTGTTTGGATTAATCTATTCTGACAGTATTCAAAACAATATCACCTTATCCATTTAGCGTACGATACGTTAACTTAGCGTGAATTCTAGCCATCTCTACTTTATTTCTTCATCCATCGGATCAATGAACGCAATTTATACGGGTAAGGTAAACGCTGATGCAATAGCATCATGCCATTACACACGCTAATCAAAACACACATAAATCAATGGGAACAACTCAAGCATGCAGTGAATAGTGCTGGCCAAATATCCCTAATCAAGCTTGAAATTCTGGGATTGTACAATGTCACACACGTTGTTTTACCATATCTTGATGTCTAAATGGCATAATTTGTATGAAAAAAACAACACGAGATTTAGTTCAATTAGGGTTCCGCTGACGTTATTTTAACATCTGCTCATTTGCATTTGAATAGAAATTAAGTTACCGTCGAAAATAGCGATAGCGTAGGTTCAACGCAACCTCTCAAATGTAAGTGGAAACACGCAATCGACGTTACACGTTGAATCGTCAGTAGTTTAAACTGGTTTTAGAATCTAGATTTTGATGAATTACCTACTTTAAGAACACAAGTTCTGGAAGGCTTTTTGGTTTTAGATATTTGTAATTATTCACTAGTTGAGTCAAATTGCAATAACAGAAGCCGTCCTGAAGTACTAATTTTCTCCAGTTTTCGATTTATATTACTAGTATATGCCATGTTTTTAAGGTGTGACACATTTGCGTCACATTTAACCCAACACATATCTACCTCCACCTTGGCTGATAAGAGTTAATAATTTACTTTATTTCGGTACTTTTCTCCAGTGGTTCTATAAACTAATGTTTTTAACGTGCCGTATAATAAAAAGCATTGAGTGTTTGTAAAAACGCAAACAAAGTGTTTACAACGGAGAATATATGTAAGTTTTCTCGAAATGCACAATTTTCCATACTTTGGGCACACTTTTCAAGATATAGTCAATAATATGAAAAAGAGCAGGTTTTTGTGTAAATTCAATATATGACGCAATTTGGTACCACCTTAAAAACATGACCATATTCTATATCATGTTATTATAATACTGTTTATGGCTTTGTATCTATAATTATGCTTAGTGTGCAGACCAGGTTCTGCTGAATCGGACTAAGATTATCGGACAACCCTGGTTAATGTGTTGCATATTAAAATATATAATGGAATAAAAGACAATGCCAAAGTGGTGGAAATTTGACATATGTTGTAAATAATACACGATATTAGGCGACCACACGTAATCAATTAGTTTTGGCACAAAACACTAGACATTTATTGTTCTTATCTTGAAAACTTGAACTGAACTTTTTATCACAATTTGTTTTTATGATTAATATCATTTTCTAAATAGACGTTTAATTATCCACCTGTCTATTAATTTTTTGTATTAAAGTCATATATCATGCATAATCATAATGCATGTTTGTAATGTCTGTGGGTGTTTCACATTGCATTTTTGCAAAATAGCTGTTTCATAAACTAAAGCTATTGCAACATCAATCATTGTTTTTCCTGTAGATAATACTAATAGTCTTATAAGGCTTTAAAACGCATTAAATATAAATATTACTAGCGATATATGCGATATAAAGGGAAGTTTCAAGCTATGCTATCAAAGCTCACTTTATTCTTGTAGCGGGTAAACTACTGCAAATTCACTTTCTTTTGTGATATGTGCTAAATACACAAACATCACAAATTCAGACGCTTTGAATGATTAACAATGAGTAATGATATGATGGTGTTACAACAATATAATTACAATATAATGTATATATGACGCAGAGCCAATAACATAGTATAATCTCGTGGAACAAAGTTGTAACTTAAAGTTTCACGCTGGGGCGATCTTCAGACAACTGTCAAAAATAAACTTATCTTATTGAAAAAACTCTAAATATTTTCATCCACATCTTCATTTTCTATTTGCATTAACCACCTTGTGATTAAAGGGGTTCGAAGTCCGAACTATCCGAAAGGTCACGTCGAGAAAAAAA
The DNA here is from genome assembly GCA_000969725.1 of Ophiothrix spiculata. NCBI lineage: Eukaryota > Metazoa > Echinodermata > Ophiuroidea > Amphilepidida > Ophiotrichidae > Ophiothrix > Ophiothrix spiculata. The sequence goes on along the minus strand of JXSR01S039724.1, from coordinate 27,420 downwards.
ATCTAGCGACCGAGTTATCCTGATATTCACCCGGGATATACCCGGGAAATGAAAATTAAATTTCGTCTAATGAGCTCATTTGCATAGGTTCTAAGTACTGGCTGTAAGAGGATTTAAGGTTGATTTAACAAACGTCCCATTACACCAACGACATGTCAATGATTGAACCATCGTCATAATTGGTCAGCATGACGAATTTGCACTGGACCGAATAATTCCTAATAATTGTGGTATATTATAAATCTTTCTCAATGTGTGTCGATTGGTCGATAAACTCCGCGATCGCGTAAAAAGATAAGTCTTCCATACTACGCAAGGTGATACGCTTGTTTACTCCACGTAGTTATTGTTTTCAGATGTTCGTGATTTGTAAGAAATTTGACTTCAATAATAGTTCTTTTGAGCTACCAAATATTTGGTGCAACAAGTTTCTGTTAATCTGATATATAATTCCAATGCATTTACTTATAATAACAGAGGCTTGATTATGAAAAATCAATACACACACTTGTATTTTGTTTGATTTCAAATGTTTGATGGTTATTCGTTATTGATTACAAGATGCATTGGAATTAATGTAATCACAAAGACTTGTTGAACAAAGTATTTTGTAGCTCAGAACGAACTATAACCTGACCAATCCAAATAATATTTTACTTGGTTGATATTTTCAACGATTTCACGAATTATATAACGCCTGGACTATATTCTTTTTGCGAAAGAAATGCACTGTTAACATATTTAAGTTGTACTTCTGTGAACATTTTCTCTCGTAAAATGACAGCGTTTCTATTGCTCACTGTTAGAATAGAAGATTAAAAGCATTACAAATCGATCCTCATTTGTAATTGGTTTACACAATTGTCAATTCGCTGCGTAAAATGTTTTGTAAATATGAATAGACCTCACATGGACTTATGAACACATTATGCTAATTTTACAAAAAATTAGAAACTAATTTGTTAACCACACGTTTAAACTGAACATTTGAACTTAAGCACTATGATAGAACCAATCAGGGGAAGACAACACCTTTGACGCACCGCATGGTGTACCTCTTTATATGTACCTCTTTATAATATGGCGTGAAAGTAATCATAGTCCCCCTGAAATGGTAGTCCACCTTCCATAGACCATAACGAAATAAAGCGTGAAAATGATGTTGCGTGAGAGTTGTTAGCTGTACAACCCGGACGATAAGAACGGTGGACTACATCCCTGCATCACCGGGACCAAATCACATCCGTAATTTAGGATTAAAAATATGCGCGAATTATTGATAAAAGGGAAACAATTACTCCGTTTAAATAGAGTGCAGAAAATATGTCTAACAACTGCTTATAACCTTATGGATGACAACAAATGAACAAATTAAATTTTTCAATTTATGTTATATATATATATATAAGAGGACATCAGGGGGAAAATGTCTCAAAAGCTAATCATTTGGTCACATAACAATTTATATATTGAAATTAATAAGGTTTTTGTCGAGACTGTTTGTTCATGTCGTTATAATTAGCTGTCGACGTCGAATAATGTCGACATAAAAATTGATATCAAAGAGTTTGCTTAATCACACGTTTATAACTTACCTATAGTAATGTGCTTATTCTTTATGCGTACGACAATGTGGATGATTTTAAGTTGATATTTTGTAACATTTTTGTTGTGAAACATCGTAATAACTTCAAAAACGGTTGTTAAGAGCGAACAACTATTAAGTATTAAATTATCTATGCAACACTTCGGCACTTGTTAAAGCTCAACTGCTAATAAACAGCCATAACTAGACAATTAAACGTAAATTTTACTTGCACAGTTTTGTCGGCAAATGAAATTTCATGTCGACATGCCGAGATATGCTTTATGTCGACATTTGTGTCGACATAAGGCTTGTCGACAAAAACCTTAAATATTAGGTATCAGTGTATATACAAGATTAGCAGGTACAAAGATTACGATGGATTACCAAAACTGAATGTATCCCTAGCATTATCAAGGGATACGTTTTTAGCCTTTAGCCACATTAAACTACCGTTCGCTATAATTATTTGCATGGCAGAGAATAGGACTAGGGGAGTCATCATGCATGTTGCATGGTCAGATTACAATTAGTTAACAAAAACTGCTGACCTTTTCTTTGTTTGAGATTGAACAATTCGTAAAGCATCGATTTAGACCAGCCTAGTGTATATGAGGGGAAATCTGGCAAAATGAGCAGAAAGTTTTAGTTTGTGGCATATTTTAATTCTCTTTAATCTTAGCTTTTGAATGATGTATAATATGTTACATTTTCCTTCTCTATTCTCCACCTAGAGATTAAAATACAAGACAGTCTACTGAAAATCCGGCAATGAAAATGAGCTGAAAATCAATTTTAAAAGAACTGATTACAGTTATAATAGTGTATGGTAGCAAAATGTGATCAATTAACCATGATTAATTGCACTTCCCGGCATAAGTGACCTTCGAAACTCGAGTTAGAGGTAAACATCTAAATATTCCTTGATTCGTTTTATGTCAAAACCTTTGGCGTTTTTACTATTTAAAAAAAAACAACTTTAGGAGCCATTTATTCAAAAATGTTATTTGCGGCTTTCGGGTCATTTTGCCAGAGCAACAATGGCAACCCACATAACTTATTATGTAACATCTCCCCCCTATTGGTAAGACCAATTCTAGACTTTTGATCGTCACCTTCCTTACCACGGTGAAACCCAGCCTTGGGTCGTGCCTCTGGGAAATGTTCAAAGTCACCCTTGCAACTTACTAAATTTCAAGTAAAAGGGTCTCATCCATTTATCAAACTTCAAACTTCATGATTCAAATAATCCAATTTCATTAATCAGCCATGACAGCCAAACTAGCGCTATTTTGGCACAAATATTCTAAGCTTTTGTAGAGAATTCCCAAAACATCATTTTGGCGCGAAATTCGCGGGAACATTGTTGTCAAAAAGCATAAAAAAAGAAGTTTTGTATAGAAAAGGGACCGATTAAAACACCTGAGAGCTCGATTTTGTTACCCGACTTTGCGTTACGTCTTTATAATCAGTTAAGCGTAGCTAGTAGACGTGTCACCCGGGGCAAGAAATTAAAATATTGCCCCCCAACACATGAAGCCCCCACCCGAGTGCTTAGGCACGAGCACTAATGGGTGGGGTCGTGGGCAAAGCCCCTGGGGTCGGGGGTCAGGGGCAAAGCCCCCTCAAGCCAGGGAGCTTCTGCACATTTTGCGCATCAGGAGAAGGCATTTCATTTGTGAAATGTAAGTAAACTGTTATTATATTAATTAAGGTCTACTGGAAAGTGATCAGTTGGAAGTTATGTATTTATTGTTTGGAATATAACGCACTGTTATTGCGTTAAGTTGTTGATCGAGGTAGTATCGTGATATTTCTTTCTCAAGTAAGATGAATGTATTATTGGAAATGGCATTAATCAAGACACTAGAATTATCATAAAATATGTTTTTCATGCCAATCCACCCTACTATACTTAGATCAACACCAAATAGGCGGGATTCTTCAGATCGTGAATTAATACAAATAAGCGCATGCATAAGCCGTGAGTGCCAAATATTAAATTCTTTCCCTGTCCCTCCCTATTTCCACTAATAACTGTACTCAATTCCTCTAAATTGAAAACTGAATTTAGTGAATCAGCTTACCCCCCTTCATGCCTTTTCCCTTCCTTTCCCTCCTCCTTTTTTCATTTTTTTCTCTTTCCTTTTTTCTCCCCTCCTTTTCTCCTTTTTTCTTTTCTCTTCTCTTTTCCGTTTTGTCATTTCAGCGCCCGCCTACGGGTGGCGCCCGGAGCACGTTCCGCCCGTGTCCCTTAGCTATGCCACTGCGATTTTTGTACTATGTAGCCATCCAAAGATGAAACAACCACGTATATAGAACTGTATGTCTTATCGTCAATAACATGTAAGAGTTCTGTTAGGATTATGTCATTTCCCGAGCATGACTGATGTCTTACCATTATTTTCCTGCAAAACGTCTGTTGCGCTCACATCAAATCCAGAGCAATTCTCCCCTATGCAGGGCTCGGTGTTTCTACGATATTGCTCTTCTCTTACTGCAATCTAAAGAGAGTAGATTGTTATTTATAACATTTTCCTGTAAGACGTCTGTTCCGGTCATATCGAACGATTCAATAGTTATGTGTGGTTTAAAGATGACTTCGAACGACTCGCAACTATTGAATTTAAATTTCATGTTAATGATATAAATTTCGAACATTAAATTTGATGAAAATAAACTGAATGTTGTATTTCCTGGAGACCTATATTATATAACCGCAACTTCAATACGGCAACGAACGTCAGTTTCAGATTTACACTATGACCATATAGGCTATATATGTTACTAAACCTTTATTTATTTATTTATTTAATTGTTTATTAATTAATTAATTAATTAATCAATATATCAATTAATATATTTATTTTGATTTTGATTTATATAAAGTTTATATCAGAAGAACCCTGTTGTGATTATCACAGTCAGCACTTATAAGTTAATCTATCTCTTCCGGCAATAATATTTTTACAATTTTTATGCAACCCAATGTTTTTTTTTACAATTCAACTTACCTGTGCATGATGTTCCTGATCACTTGCTACTCTACATATGACACTTCTCCAACTACAGGATACTAAGAAGACCATCAATAGGTAGACTTTTAATTTTTGTCGAAACTTCATCATGGTTTTTCGATGTTTATTATTGTACCACTTTAAAGCTGAAAAATAAAACAAAAATTACATGTCTTTTATTAGATACTTCAGTCGGTATATCAACTTGGCTTAGTTAATGCTACAGTTATTTCTCAGTAACTAGATGGAATAATGGAATGTCATGTTTTTGCTCTCTTCATCTCTGAAATTATATGCTACCTTTGACTATTGATTTTGTTTACAGAAACATGTATTTCTTGTTCGTAATCTCATAGATTTAAGCAGTTGAATCATACGATTTTGTTCAGATATTGCTAACCTGTTTCAAAGATAGCCTTAAGTGACCAAGATATTTTTCTAAGGAGGGGTCCCTTTTAAAAATGCCCTTCCCAGATGGATTTTACGTTGAAAGTTTGGTCAATGACAAAGCATATAAAAGGGTTTAAAATACAGAAAGAAAAAATGAAAATCAGATGAACCGTTTCAAAATGGCGGCCGAAAACCAATTTTAACCATAAACTGGGGAGATTTGGATAAGATTGGATGATTTTACCTAAGTCAAAAAAGTATCGCCTCACATGTAAACAATGACTTATGTACACGGCACAGGAAATTTCAGCTTCAAAGTCGTTTCGATTTTTTTTCGAAAGTTGCAACTATTTCAATTGTGTTGTGATATAATACCGCACGATAAAATCAATAGCAGCCAATATGTTTTCCTATCCAAAATAATGAGAGATGAGGCGATACTTTTTTCGATTACCTTTATGTAGCTGCAGTCTTGTCAAGTTGATCCACGTTGTATTGCTACTTTTACAAAGTTCACAGGCAAGACTGAATCATAGAACAGAGTGAGTCGATATTAATGAGATACTCAGAGACAAGAGGCGGAGCCAAAAGCTATATTTGTTATAAATGACATAGTATTGAAAGTTTTTCATCTTGGGAAATTGGCACCTGATGTCCACGTATCAGTAGCGTAGCCCAAGGGGCTTGGGCACCAATAATGTCAGTCGGTACATTACTGTTCGTTGTCAAATTGCATGTTAAACCGCATGTTAATCGGATATTCCTACGATCTTTTAGAAAATTTTGATTTTGTCCTATATTTTTATATAAAAACGACACGACCGATTTTATTTTTTTTGCACCAAAACATACGAAACCCCTACCTTGACAATTACATACAACAGCTTTATTGGGTTATGTTGCGTTTTCGCGCTTCACGCGAAAAACTAAATCCAGGGTCCATATGGACTCCCCCCTTATGCACTTAAGTGTTAATTAATTAATCAATTTTTATGGATTTATGCATTTAGTTATGTATTAAATGCATTTATTTAGTTATTCATTTATTTGTTTCATCTCGTTTACCTCACTCAATCTTCTAGGTCTACCATTCCATTTTGCTGTATTCATACTTATTTTTGCCAACGTCAGGACAACATCTGTAAAACGTCTATAACACGTTTCTAATACTTGAGAATTTGGTGCCAAGAAAATGTAAGAGTTAACCCTCGTCTACCCAGGGGGGGGGGGTTCCCCTAAGGTGTTTTCCCCGCTGCATAAAAACGCAAAAGCAACCGACCCCAGGCATTTGGGTAATCTCTTTTACATCCTTTGCGGTCATTTTGATGAAAAAATTAGGGGGGTACCACCTAAGGTGGGGTTAGGGTAGGCCGTCAAAGTTTGGGTGTAGGGTGAAGCCCCGGACAATTTTAAGTCGCCATTTTAAGAAATATACGCAAGCTATGAAGCTGAAACTTGGGCATGTTAGAATTATCATTTCCCTTCTTTATAAGCAAAAAAACCCGACGAAAATCGGTCATTTAGAACTTTTATAGCAAAATTTTTGTGGCCATTTTTGCCAAAATCTTGATTTTTCCGATTTTTGACCTCCATGACGTCATAATTACGTAACGCCTTGGCCGATTTTTGTGATCTTGGTATCATTGGATAGGGGAGGACCATACCTATCTATTAGTAGCAAAACCAAGTTCACCACCCCCCCCCCCCTTGGGAAGACGTGTTACAAAAAATAGCCTTGGTAGACGAGGGTTAAAGACTCGTGATAATATAGATGTTTATCTGGTCAAATTTGTGTGAACATACACAAGTAGGCTTAGTGTATTCAACATGTTCAAGTCTGTTATATTTTTATCGTGTTAACCCTCAAAGAGCCGGGCTTTTTCGACCCATCTCACAGCCATATAAAATAAAGTTTTGCTCAATGTTCATGATAGGTAAGTCAAGCGAATAGGCTACCTGTATTGGACGGTCGCTAAATGTATTATTAGCAGTATTTAGGACTACTGCGTCCTTTTTTCGTTGTTTTTCTATTATTTTTGTCATTCCTTTTCCCATTTTTTGTAGACCTTCGGGGTGCGCGCGCCCCTTCCGCACCCCCTGGCTACGCCAATGCATAACCCCTTTTGTACTAAGTAGCCCCCCAGGATAGGGTGTCTGCTTCACAATCAGGAGGTTCCAGGTTCGAATCCAGGTAAGTCTATAGGTAAATTTGTAATCATTAGTACATGTTAATCTATAAACATACATAATATCCAAATCGAGAATCGGTGGTATTGATTTTTTTTTCCTCAATATTTTTTTTTAATTAAATGTCACAATTCTCAACGTGAAATGTATACGTTGTAATCACTGTTGCGTTGGCCCAATCAGGGATTCTAGATATTATGGGATCTGAATTTCCTATACCTTGCCAATGGAAAAAACGAAGCCTCAGCGCAAATCAGCAATTCGAGGTCACATGGTTAATTATGTATGTTAAAATCACGTACAAGCTCATTAGTATGCACGAGGATTTTGTCAACAAAATTTTCCGAAAACTCTCTTGAATTTCAGTGCAATAAAAAAGTGAAAAATATATAAATAGATCCAGACCCATACATCATTAGACACACTAATTCTGAACAACTTTTGGCTGATGGTACTATAAACTCACCGACACAAAGAGTGAAATTTCCATTTGAAATCGGCTGATCTGCGCTATTAAGCTTAAGATGTCAAGTCACATCATGACGATCAAACTCTAAATTACAAGTTAGAATTCGTACACAACCAGTTAACGAGAACACGAACTTGACATTCTGGTTATTGTGTCATCAGTTCAACAAACACGGGGATTCCTCTGCGCAAGGTTCTACGCATGGTTGCTATGGGTTGCTATGGCATGACAAAAGATTGCGCGTATGTTACCTTAATGTTACCTTAATGACTACCAAATATGGTCAAAAAAAGGCTACAGCTAAACGCGAGAGAGACAGGGCCATGGCCCAATGTTGCAGCAAACCAAAAAGAGAAAAAAATCATCCAAATAGATCATAATTCAAAAAAAAAAATGTTGTATATAGATGAATAAATGTTGTAAAACATTCTGAAATCTAAAAAAAAAATGATATTTTGCGAAATATATGTGAACATTTATGTAATTTCTACAGTGATTTTTTTCATTGAGTGAGGTCAAATTTAGCCTTGGTTCAAGGTTGTGGTGGCATT
>JXSR01S039721.1:0-13783 GCA_000969725.1 Ophiothrix spiculata | reverse complement strand
TTAAAGGGGCAATTCATGATCCATTTTCACCCTCAAGGTCACCTCTATCAAAGTCGAGTTTTTTAGCTCAAAGGAATCATCAAGTGGTACATGTTACGATCCCCAAACCATTCTTTCATATGTGCTTTCATTTTTGAGAAAAGTGAGAGAATGTGTCATTTTCTAATTATTGTCGGGGCCCCGACAGTAATTACAATACAGTAGTCTATGGAGATTTTCAAAATACTGAAAAGCTTATAACTTTAAAACGAATGTTTGGAATCAAGTGAAATTTTCAGTATATATTTATGTTGTACTCTTCTTTTTATTTAGCTAGAAAAGAGGCCATGTCAAAATCATGAATTGCACCTTTAATCATGAATATTTGTGTTTTATGCTGCCACCTTGCTCTTCTAAATGTCCTTTTACTACTGTGTGGGAAAAATGTATGTTTGCTAACCATTGTTACAGCAAAATTCTGTGTATTAATTAAAGCTTTCAAAAGTCACATTGATCACGCCCACACTGATTTTCTCCTTTCAGTGTCAAGTGGAATAAAGCCAGGGTTACGTAAATTGCTACTTTGCATTTTTTTGGGTAAATGCCAGAGTTTAATGCAGCTGTCATAATTAATGTGACCTGTAATTAGTATATTACTGGGTCATCATTGCATTAAATAATTTGTAGAATTAAGAGTTATTGTTTAAAAAGTTGGAAGAAACACGGTAATTGCTATTTTGCATTTTTTTTCCGAGTAAATCCCGGAGTTAAATGCTGCTGTCATAATTAATGTGTTTAAAAAGTTGTAAGAAACACAGTAAAAGCCCTGTATGCAGTGGCGGCACCACGGGAGAGGCATTTGGCCCCCCCCCAAAAAAAAAAAAAAAAAATTTAAAAAAAATAAAACTTAGTGTCAAGTGGAATAAAGCCAGGGTTATGTAAATTGCTACTTTGCATTTTTTTAGTAAATGCCGGAGTTAAATGCAGCTGTCATAATTGATGTTTTTAAAAAGTTGTAAGAATAATATCATTATTTTAGTCAAAATTAGCCGTTTTTTAGCCAAAATAAACAAATTTGCCCAGAAATTTGTCTCGCCCCCTCCATAAATGAGATTCTGGTGCTGCTACTGCCTGTATGACCCCTGGGGATACTCAAATTTGGGTTGGGTAGGGATGTGCCTCTGTACAACTTGAAAAGCTACCTGTCCAAATACCAATTTTCTAGAAAAAGGAACACATCAATATACCAAATTTCCCAAGTTTTGAGTCAAATTTATTTAAAAATTGCAAGTTTTACCTAAACTTGCGCTATTTTGACACACATTTTCTTGAGATTTGTGAAGTAATGCTCTAATTTGTGCCAAATTAAATTTTGAAAAGAAAACTTATCATAATACCGCATTTTTGTAAATGAAAAAATATTGATTAAACTACCAGTCTGATTTTGCTATCAGAATTTGCAGCACGTCCCCATGAAACCCTTTTGTACAAAGTATAGTTCCCAACCCGGGAAACAATCAATCAATCAATCAATGATACAAGTATTTGCATAACATGCCTACCCCATGAAGGAGTCTATTCGTACAGGGGACCCACGGCTTTACGTGACTGTCCGACCACGGAGCAAGTAGAGTAAAGTTTCTTGCCCAAGGAAACAAGGAGACGAAAACCGCCCGGCCCGGGGCTCGAACCCACAATGTCTGTATTATGAGACCCGTGCTCTAACCGCTCGGCCACGCTCCCCTCATGATACTCATTATTTTGAGTTAACCAGCATATAGAATGAATGAACTGAAAGCATTAAGCCCATGATGTACTAGCAAGACGCAGCTAGCGTGTGGTTTGATTTTAGATGCTTTGTTAGTGTCTCAATTGAAATAAATATTTGTTAGGCCAAGCCCCTGACTTTGAACATGATTGATAATAAGACACTAATAGTTAGTTTAAATAATTTGAACCTTAGCGCCTCAGCAAGCAACATCATGGGCATCAAGAACTCTAAATGAACCAATTGACATAAAGTTAGTATAGTTGAACTTAAACCAAGCCTCTAACTAAGCCACTATGTAGGCCTATGATGTGAAAATAAATAAATAATCTTTTTCTTTCCCTAGCTTTGCTTTGTGAGGAAAAATACCTGTGGGATCTATTAAACATGAATGAGATAAATACATTTTTAAAAAAAGATAAGCATGAATTAAATTGCTCTTTTTGTGGGAATTTTACCTGCACCTCATCAAGTGAAGTTCAGGCATGTCAACCTTGGATCATGAAAGAATGTAGATCAGACTGACTTCATTTAGCAAGGGATCATTTGGATTTTGATAGCATGTAAATGGGACTTTTAAATTTCACCAAGGGGCCAATTTTCATCTTGTTCATACTGTATTAGGTTTTATCTATGGTGAGAATTTTTCATCAGATAATTTCTGCTTCCTTTAATTTTTCTCCTTGGAATAATAAAGATGTCAAAATTATATCAAGAAAATAAACAAGACTCATGTTTTAAACTAAAAGGACCATTTGAAAATCTGGAACATTTAAAAGTAGAAAAATTGCTTGTAGCTGTGAAGCTGTAGACCAATGGTTTATTCAGAGAAGTGTTCGAAATACAAATTTTTCACCACATGCACATGTGCATGTTACTTCAAAAAGTTACCTGCACAAAATAATTTCTGCATGTACATAACAAATTTACCAAAACAAGCTCCGATTCAGCTGTCTTACATGATGTTCTTCTGTCATGACTGTGCGACTTTCATGGTGGATCGACCAGCACATGTGTACTTTTCGCAGGTGCAGATTCTGCCGGAGATTCAGAAGCAACATCCGCGATATCGTCTTTTTCAGCTTGGGAAACTGACAAACTTTTCTTCATAAACGAGCAGTGTACATTGCGTCTGCAATTCCTAGTTGTGCTCACCCAACTTTATGGTCGGCTATTTTCTATTCACAAAAATAAAAACTTACTAGTCACTAGTCTTTCCCTTTGGTTTAGGTGGCATATTTGGCTCGTGTTTGTTTTTGTTTTGAGCGACAAATTTATTTTTGTGAATGAAAATATCAACATGTTAATCTCATACCATTGTTTGTGAAAATATGAAAATCAGACGGTTGTTATACATATTGGTCCGTATCGAACGCAAGGACAAGTGTACTACAAAATGCACGTGGTAATGAGACTGAGCAATTTTCTCAATTGCGATACCCCTCAAGGGCAGTAATGAATGATATGACATCACACCCAGTCGCAAAGGAAATTCCCAGATAAACAAACAGCGACACCATGTAGCAAGTACAAATTTAATGCAGTTTGTGGTCATATTTTCTTGCGATTTTTTAAATCTTAAGACGGATATTTAAAATAAATAATTTATTTATTTTTGAGATATATATACTTGTTTCTCTTTATATACACTATTATCATGACCAATTTGAACATGCACGTGTGCAGGTGTGAGTAGTAAGCTAACATGCACAGCCAAAAAGTTACCTGCATTTGTGCATGTGCGCACGTGGTATTTCGAACACTGATTCAGAGTCTGTCGATATGCATTGTACAACGTCCATTGTCACTCAGTCTTTAACACGCCCTATTCCTTGTGCATAGCGCATGTGAAACGGCCCTTTGGAAGGCCTATACCTATGGTTTGATTCCTTTATTTACAAAATCATTTCTCATTTTCCTTTTGTCCAGATATGCTGACACCAAGGAGCATGGCGGCATCGGTATCCCATGGCAAATATATCTATGTTATAGGAGGATATGACAGCTCAACAGACCTGCAGTCAGTAGAAAGATACATTCCACATGTAAGTACAAAGTAGATGGGTATACAGGGGGGAGGGGGTGCAGTGGCCAGAGAGGTTTTAGGGAAGGGCAGGAGCCCTGCTTAAGTAATGGATAGTATATAGTTTATGTCCCCTTCTGCATGCACATCTCAACAACACACTCGCTATGTCACTTGATTTTTTTAGTGAGAAATGTTAATTCGTTAAAAAATTGAAATAAGTCCAACTAAACTTGCATTACTAAACCTTGACTGTAAAATTGGCTTCAGAGAAGGACTAGCTGCAACCATGTTTTTCCAGTTCGCAATTGTTAGGATGCAAAATGACTTGTTACATAATTGCCACAATGGGACGTTTTGGCCAAATTGAATTTAGTTCAACTGTTCATGGCATGTAGTTGTGACCAAATCGTCCAGATGATAAATATTATAGCCTTTTGAACTTGTTTCAAAATATCTTCACAACAATAAAGCACATTTGACATTTTGAGGTCATTCTGACAATCACAACAAGCACCGCTCTTAAACCAGCTTTTTTATATACCCTGTACCTATGATTATAGGTTATTAATAACCTGCATAATTGCACGATCCAATCTAATAAGATTATTTCTACTTTTACGCAAACAACTGCGCGGTCATTATCAGGTAACAATGACTTCTATTAATGACCCGCGTATGTGATGTCATTAGTGCTGAATGCGTTTTCTCATAAAATGCCAATCAAGTGCGCGTATGCACCACACACACACACCCCCACACACGTTTATTATATTACGCAATGATCGTCATGCCTGGACTGATCAAAATTATCTTATAGGGATAAGTAGACCTTTAAGTAAGAAATAAGTTTAATAAAGTATTTCTTCATAAAATTGCACATAAAGGGCATTAAAAATGTCGAAAGAGCGGTTATTAATAACAATAATAACTTTGCACCATATATTTTATGGTCATTGTTTAAAATCGTGGGTTTTTGTTTTGTGCCTTGGTACTTTTCTTCCGGAGACCTTGGCCCAAATCAAACACCTTTAATGTTAAACAAAGACCTCAAAAAAGATGGTGCTCAGTTATTATTGTCTAAATAAATGCACATTTCATGTTGCTAGTGAAATGATACAAAATCGGTTCACATGCGGTCAATTTTGATGCGTCCAAATCGATAATTCTGTAGGGGCCCAAGTAAATTGGACAACAGACCTCATGCAGCAATCAAATATTACTGCAAGTGCCTTGATATCGTCTCATTTCTTAAGCAAACTAAAATGCAAATTTATTAACCTAATTTATACACTACAGAAAAAAATTAATGTTGCATATTTTGTAACCTAAATTGATATAATTTTAGAAATCTGCTTTTACATGACCATCAAAAGTCAAAATCTAAACAAATCATCTCATACCTTTCACACAGCATGTGGAGTGCACAATTTGTGAATTTTCAATGCCCTCTGCATACTTTATATTTTGCTTTCTATTGGCTTTATTACATGTGGAGTATGTGGATACTGATTTATCAATTAACATGAAGCAATCTGTTGTTTGTGTCCAGGGCCCACTGTCTGTTCATATGATGACATGTGGTTTACTTCTTTAGAAAAAAAAACATCATGGTCTCTAATGCATTCGTTGTATTCAAAATGCCATGGGGCTGTTGCATTTAATAAATGTTGGGTAAAATGTATAATACAGTTTTATGTATATGTAAGTAGTACAGAAACATATAAAATAGTAAACAGCAGAAATGTACAGTAACTTTAATTTTTTTTTTTAGTTAATGAATGTACATTTTATTTTGTAAGTGAAATGGGGCAAAATGGGGAGCTGGTTGACGCAGCAGTAGTTCCCTCGCCTTGCGCCAACGAGGTCCCGGGTTTGAGTCCCGCGCCCGGCGCTTTATGTGCATTTGATTTCAGTCCATGCTCGCTTCTGCAGGTTTTTCTCCGGGTACTCCGGTCTTCCTCCTGCATTCAAAACTAATTTTAAAAAACATCTTGGAGCCACGTTGAAGATAAGCTTCCTTTAGCTTACCTGGTATCAAGTATCAAGTAGAAACCCTAAACAAGGTGAAAAACATGTACAAACTTAAATTTTGCAGGGGTCGAGTGAGTGAATTGGACGATAATCAAAAATCACTGCATTCCATACGCACAAACACACTTTTAGTTCAATTGATAACAAGCAATATAGTGTTTTGTGTAATTTTAAGTGCAAAAATGCTAACTATAATTTGTTAAAATTATTTCCAAGTATTTGTAGCGTTGACTTCCTCAGCTGTGCCAATATATAGCCTATACCACATGGTGGGTGGGCAGCACTCTCAACGTGAAGCATTTGCACAGGGGACCAAGAGTTTTATGATTTATGTGATCAATATAGGTGTAAAGAGTCTAGCATGAGTAAATGGGATCTGGCATATTTCACGAGAGAATGTACCAATATCATAGCAGACTATGGAAAACACATTTTTCTATATATTTTTTCTTTGGCATTTACATTTGACATGTTTTGTTGTTTAAAATTAACATATTTGTAGAAGACTGAAGTTCGCAAAGTTTGAGCCATAAACATTTTATGGTTTTCAAGTTATGGGACATGCTAACATGTGAATGTTACATTGTTTGATGGACACAAATTCCCATTTTTGTCCATCAAACATAACATTTGCCTGAGCCTGAAAAACACTATTTTGTTTGTAAAAACAGAAATATACTTGAGATATTCTGGAAATTGGTTTTAAATGATTCATTTTGTTGATATACATAATCTACAAAACTTACAGTCAAATTCAATTTCAAGAAGGTGGATAAAAACCATCATATTGACTGCTAATGTTACATTTTGATGGCCAAGCACTGTCCATCAAAAATGTGTAATTTGCAATGATCAGTGCTGTTTATTTTAAAAATGCAAGCATTAATAAAGTAAACTTTGATTCTCAAATATGTATTTTGATGTACTGTGTCCATGTAAAAGACTATATGGGACACTGATCAAGTTTTATGCTTCAAATCAGCAACATATATGTGTAAAGTAGGCCTAGTGAAAAGCAACACCCCGGGAGCTACACATTAAATTAAAAGTTTGAGCCATCAATTTCATTTCAAATTTAGTCTTTCGGTGAATGCACAATTAATGTAAATATGTGAGGTATTGTGTTAAATCACTTATAACCAATTTAAATGTGTAGGGACCTATATTTTATTATTATACCAACATCCGCTAACTTTAATAAAAGATTAATTTCATGATTGATTCAAATGCTCATGTAAATGTACACTGTCAAGCCTGATTTCCCATTGTAATACCTTGGACCATTGATGTGGGGGTGTGTGAGTGGCTTTGTTCATTTGCAAGTTACAATAAGCATAAATGGAAGAATTTTAATGAGCAGTTTTGCAATCTGGTTTTCAGAAATTGTGACAGAATGTAATTATACTAATGACAGGAAAGGACTTGTTATTTTCCTTTTGTTAGTTTTATTTTTCCCATTTTAATATGGTTTGTTTTTGCCAGTATCCATAGCAACCGTATTGTTTTGATTCCTATTAGTTGTATATTAACGTCATTTCAGGGTTGAGGGCTTTAATATAGTAAACAATTTGTACTTCTGTTTCATAAGTAGTTTTTTAGTCCAGTATTAACCAAAGTCTATTCACTTTATGTAATTTCCATAACAATAGGTTGCCAGTTTTATTGTTCTGGTTTCTTGTTTTGTGTCACAGGCACTGAACTTGAAAGTGCACAGATTATCATCTGGAACTGGTTGAGTTTCTGTGGAATGAATTGTATCATTGTGTAGTATTTAGTTTTAAGGGGTGTATAGTACATAACTGAAGTTAACAATATTACGGTTAAAACTCAATGTTGAAATTTGGTAGATCAGAACAAATCAATGAATGTAATGTGGTTACTGCAATGAATGAAGGAGACCTATGTCCCAACCTGCATTAATAATAATAATAATAATAATAATTTAGCGTTCTTATAACACACAAAAATCATCCAAAAGGATCTCGCAGCGCGTATTTATGAAAGAAGGATGAATATTAGTAACCACTAGCATGTCCCAGGATGTGTTTTGGAGAGCTGAAGCCCCTGCAATGTTTTGAAAATCATGCAATATCAGCCTTTTTTTGATGCCCCCTACTTCCTTGACATGTTGGCAGTAATTGAGCCCGTAGCCAGGATTTTATGAATTTTTTTAATTTTTTTGGTCTTCACTTTGGGTCTAATACAAAAGGTTTTCAGTAATTTTCAAACATTTTGAGTTTAAATTGTTTTGCTTTGCATTTTGAGGTTCTTTTATGAACCTTCTTGTACTTTTGGCATATCTCTTTATTGTCAAATTTGAGGGGTATGATTCCCCACAATATCTCCCCTTTCAATATGCTTGTTTAGTAATCACAGTCCCTTGCAAAATCAATTTGCAAGTTTTACTTTGAGTCTCTGTTTTTTGGGTCTAGAAAGCATTTACCTAAAATTTAAAGAATATAAAATATAAAGTAGATCCAAAATTTAAAGGTCAGGTCTAATATCTGAAAAGAACGTAATTTAACAACTAAATTGATTTTGTATGTGCCTAGGACAAAGGAAAATCAGATTTGGGGAATATATGTGCAGTCAATGCTTGTAGTATGGTATTTTATTTTAAAGTAAGTGAACATAATGTAAAGGCCTAGGCCTATATGATAGATTTTTACATTTATGAAAAGAAGTCATATAATTGTAGACTTCCATGTACTTGTTAGATCCGGTGAGCGGGAGTACAGATTTGAGTTGAATTGGGTTGTGCCACTACAGCCTCAAAACACTTGCCCATCTTTAAGGGTGATTTTGGCCAAAATGTGTAACAATTTTTAAGGTTTTTCCTTGGAAAATAGGCCTATTTTTCCAAAGAAAATTGTGATTTTCAAGGTTTTTGTCTTGATCACCTATACCCTAAAATAAAAATTTGGGGCTCAGCCAGAAAAGTTGACCCATGGTTAAGAATTTTTTTGGGGTGAAAAAACGGGACCCAAATTTAAGGATATATTGTAAAATAGCGACCTATTAGAGCGACACATCCTCATTCGGCCAAATATGCGAGAACCCCCTCCCTCTCTTCTGTAAACCCTCATTTTTACCAATGGTTAGGCTAATGAAACTCGATTTCGAGTTTCCCGTCACATTTTTTTCAGCCCATAATGAGGCAACTTTTTCATTATTTATTATTCATTATTTCAAAATGTCATTACTTCAACCTTTTTGTCAGCAAATTTCAATGTTGTTCATTCAACCTTTTCGTTTCAAAAATTATTTTTTACCTGCTTTTTATTCACTGCTTATACATAACCTTATATAGGCCCTACTGGGACCAAACCTTTACTTAGTATATTAAAGACAAACATTTATAGTGCCAAGACTACGAACTTGCGAAAAAGAAAGAAAAAAGAAGAAAAGAGAAAAAAGCCTTGAGACCCCACCAAGACCCAAAGATGCTGTAATGAAGCAGTTTTACGATCAAGAACCAAAACTAAGGCCAAAAAGAAAAAAAAATAGAACCTACTAAGATACAAAGCTATGAATTTCAATACTATGAACATTATTAGTATTTTATTTATTGCCTACACATGTTAGCGCTGCATTAGTGCTGCACTTTTCGTTTTAGAATGATTCAATGTGTTAGGCATTTGTTTAGACAGATTTGGACATCGTTTTTTCAAAATAATGAATTATTTTCAGATTTTGGTCGGCAAACGAGGCCCAAATTTCATAATGCGGGAGGGGGATGGGAACGGGAAACTCAGCATTGAGTTTCATTAGCCTTACAGCTCTTCTATAAGCGTGGTATAGGAACAAAAGATCATCTGCTTACTTTTCACCCATTCATGAATGACTGATGAGTGATGATCTTAGATTTTGGGTAACAAGATCTTGTTGTAAAAAAACGGCCTAAAATGCAATTAAAATGTCTATGTAGTGCATAGGCAAAACAAAAATGACATATGTCTTAGGTTTTTAACCAGAAGAAGCTGAAACAATATTTCCTTTGGCCATATGTTATTGATATTAAAGTGTAATTGACCTTGTTAATTGTTTATCAGGCGAAGGTTGCTAGTAGTACTATGTAAATTGTCAATTTTAAATACATCAGGCTCATTCCAGTTAAAATTAAACTTTTTTTACTTCAAGCAAAAAATCAACTTTTTTTATTCGACCACATAAGCAGGTTTTTCACTTTTGTTACTTGGTACGTGAAAAGTATTTTCTAATCAGAAATTGTAAAGTTTTTCTATCCGTGCATGAATAAGCACATGTTTTAATTCAAAAATGTCACAAACGTTACCAAAAAGTTACACCAAAATGTCACAAACGTTACCATTCAAACCATTGCATTAAAAGAAATCCTGACCATAGAATTTCCTACCACTTTAAAAAATGTTTGTGAATATTTTACCTATCATCTGTGAAAAGCGATGAAAAATTCGCTAACATGTCAGAGAATTTTTACTTTGAAATCATTTGGAGCAAAAAACATTTCTGTGCGATGTCACAAACGTTACATGAACTTTATTCAGTATTTTGGCAATTAATTTAATCTTTCAAATAAACACCTACATGTCTTGATCCCACCAGTGAGCACAATTATCAACAAGAACCTAATGGATACAATGTTGATGCTAGGTTCTGTGGACATTTAAAAGTGAATTTTTTCAATTTTTCGGTCACAAACGTTACTTTGGAACGCCCTTCAGGAAACCAAAATGTGTAGAGAAAACATACTAGAATGAGTATGGATCAAAACCCAAATTCACTTATGACTTTAGACCGACCAAGGATAGATCAGAGATCGATCCGGCGGCCACAATCGACAGGGAGCTTATGAAACTTGTTAATAAATATCTTTTATTTCAAAATGTCTCTTTGCAAGGTATGACGTGGACATATTTGAATATATTTCTGTGAATTCATCTCATGAAACCACACTAAAATTTCACCACAAGTATGCTCATACTTATAGCTTCAAGTTCACTGTTTTTAATCGTTTCCCTGTGCTCTTTGATCAGTTACCTCAGGACATATGTGATCTTCTCCCTCTCAGTTTATCTAGGTTTTTAAACATTACTAAAGAGCACTTTAGGCAATTAAGTTGGGAATGAGGGTTGTTATTGTTGAGTCAATGTCTTGCTAATAACTCCATGCTTGAGATGATGCCAGATATTTCTCATTCTTGCCCATGTCCTCTTTGTTTTTGTGGGGAATCATTTGGTTTAGCCACTTTGAAAGTGACTTGTCACTATTTGGCTATCCCTGCTGGGGGTTTCCCTGTTTCAGTCTCCTTGTTTGCTTGTTATATATATCTGGTAATTTTCCTCTGCAGCATGGATTAATTAGTATGACATTTTATTTTATTTTTTTTCTTGCATTTGACTTTACAATTCTGGTCTGTTCATAAAAACATTGTGCAATTCCTGGCTTTTTAAAAATAATTTTATTTTGTATTTTAATGTAAATCTTACTGATGTGTAAATCATATGCTTTGTGTAAATTTCTTGATGTGTTATATTTGTGTATTTGTGCAATATTTATATGTACCTGGCGAATAAAATGATATGATATGATATGATATGATATGATATGATATGATATGATATGAATGAAAATAGGAGTGGGCTATAGAGGGTCATATTTAGGTTATAGTTTCAGAACATGCTCATCACACCTTAACTCGATGAGTTCAGGGCTTCATTTTCAGGGCTGCAAAATGCTGAAGAGCTATAAATTACTCTCCTGAAAGGTTCAAGGAGAGTTGTCAGGAGGAGAGTGATTTGAGGTCACACCATTAGATATTAGCTGGTTTTAGCAGTTTAAGGTGAGCTAAATATTGCTCTCCTAAGAGACTGTTTAGGCGAGCATAGGAGAGCAATCACTCCAGCTCACCTTAAAAATGAAGGCCTGGAGTTGATGCGTACTGATACCAAATCTGAAAAAAATTGAAATAAGTGCGAATTTCGGACTACTTTGGCCGAAAATTTGAAAAATCCAAGATGGCCGCCAGCAGTCTTAAAAATCCAATGTTTTTATCATTTTGTTGCACTTTCGATTTTTTTTTTGCAGTAAAGAACTTAAGTTTATTAAAGTAATGTCCAGAAATACATTGTTGAAGGATTTGTAAAATTTTGACTTTTTGTTTTTGCAAAACGGACAATTTTGATCAAAATTTTGCATGAGGGCGCTTTCCATCGTTACTCCAAAATTTTTAATTTTTTATTATTTTTTTTTGCAGATTTGTTGTCAGTAGCCATCAACTCATCAAACTAAGGTGTGATGAGCATGTTCTGAAACTATGACCCTCTATAGTCCACCCCTAATGAAAATGAACTTACAACCAATGCATGACGTGATAAAATCACACTCTCCAAAGTAAAAATGTTGGCATACAGCCAGTGACTGATAAGAAATGTTCAAGCGCTACGAAATTTAGCGTTATTAAGAGGTCAATTTGAAAAAAATTCTCATTATGGAGAATAAATCAACTAAAGCTTACAAGTAATCCCTTCACTTTGGTATCAATTCTGAATTTTCTGATATCACTGATGTGTGACACAATTACCAGTATTGTAAAAATAACATGGCAAATTTCAGTACAACGATGTTCAGCATGGTTATTAAAGGAAGCAAAGTGGTGTTGCCAATTAGCAAATGCTTGTTGACATTTGGTAAAATTGCTGTTGTTGACACTTTTGTTGATAAAGCCCTGTTGACACTAACTAGAACTCTCCAGGGATAAACACAAACTCCATCTTTCAAAATTCATCAGGGAAACATATCAGCTCCTTTAAAGGGACAAGTTCAGCCTCATCCCCAAACTTTTCCCCAAACATTTTGAGATTTCTGCATCATTGGAAGTGTTAATGGTAATAATGACAGCATGCAAAGTTTCATTGTCAAATCCAAACCGTATATGGGCTTTTACATGGTATTTGTACATATTAGTGTGAGATTTTCAAAAAAAGTTAAATGTTTTTAATTTGTTTAAATCTACTAAAATCATAAAACTAAGTTAATTTATGTATCTCTGTGTTGAAGCAAGATAATCAAATGTAATTTCAGTACTATATAGTAAATTTAATTTTTTTCCCCATTGGGAGAAATAACGGTCAAACAGAAAATTGACATACATGGTCGACCATTACCATTTCATGTTTGCAGGATGAAATACATGATCAAAAATTTTGCGATATCTGGTATTGACTGTTATTTTCTAACATAGGATGTGTAAATCATCTACAAACAAAATTTCAAAACTTTTTCCAATGCCCTTTAAGATGAAGATAAAATAAGCTGCCGTGATTAAAATATTCCCTAAGTTTTTCAAAAGAAAAAGCCATATCTGTTTAAAGTACCATATTCATTCCAATAACCGCCTGGGGCCCTTAACAAAGTCATTTTACATGGGCCTTTATTTTCGAAAGTTATAGGATAAACTCTGAGTAAACACAACCTCCTTTCAAAGCAAGAAATTGCACTAATACCACAAAATATCAATGAAAAAGGAAAAAAATATTGGAGTTTATCACCTCAAATGCATGGTAAGAACTCATTAAGTTTAGCTTATTGGTACCAAGTTTCACCCAAAAAAATTGGGTGGGCGCTTATTGGGGCATGGGCATTGGAATAAATATAGTTCAGTAAATTTATATCTGCTTTTGCTTGGATTTAGTTGAAATACTAGTAACAGTTCAAACCATAAAATATTGGTTTAAAATATAGATACAGCATTATTTGTTTCAATCACATTTTTCTTAAATCTAATTTTTTGCATTGGCGAATAATTATTTTGGCATACATGTTTTAAAATGCCACATAGAACTAGAACTGGCATGCATAGACACATTACTCATTACTAATTTTTATTAAATACAAGTCCCAGATATTAGATATTAGCGGGTTTTAGCAGTTTAAGGTGAGCTAAATATTGCTCTCCTAAGAGACTGTTTAGGCGAGCATAGGAGAGCAATCACTCCAGC
>JXSR01S039715.1:14780-25546 GCA_000969725.1 Ophiothrix spiculata | reverse complement strand
GGGTTTGAGAGGGAAATTATTGCGAGGATTGAGGATGACAAACAACCCTAAGAACAAAAGATTCTGTTGCCTTTATTTGAGGGATTGTCACTCTCAACCCTGGATAGGTTGATATTAGCATAAAATGAATATTTAATTGCAGAGAAAGGGTATGTAAACTGAATATAAAATTGTATAGAAAAAGGTTATCATTTCGAGAAATGTGTACATGTTAGCACATAGAAATTGTGATTTATTCATTGTATGCATGATAAGAAAATGTTGAAAATATATCTATATTATTACAAGAAATGGAACTGATGTGTGACCAGTTTGTATCATTCAAGTTGAGAAAATGCTGTCCATGTAATTTAAGGATGCTAACAGTAAGATGACGATATGCCAGTGAGTATGAAATTTTTGAATAGAAATTCAATACGTTTCATTCGATAAAAATGTGATAGGTGCTATTGAAAATTACAGTTCTTGAATTTCAGTAATTCAATAGAATTTCAATATAGAATTCAATAGAATTTCAATATAGAATTCAATAGAATTTCAATATAGAATTCAATAGAATTTCAATATAGAATTCAATAGAGTTTCAACAGCTCCCATAAAAACCCAGTAAATAGGGACATTTTCAATAGAATTTCGATAGATACAATTCAATAGAGTTTTGATAGGGGCTCGGTAAAAATCCGGTTCTAGAATTGGGCTTAATTTGATAGAATTTCAATATAGAATTCAATAGTGTTTCAATAGCTCCTATCAAAACTCTAGTAAATAGGGACATTTTCAATAGAATTTCGATACATATAATTCAATAGAGTTTTGATGGGTGCTCATGAAAAATACGGTTCTAGAATTGGATTAATTTGATAGAATTTCAATATAGAATTCAATAGAGTTTCAATAGCTCCTATCAAATAGGGACATTTTCAATAGAATTTTGATATACAATTCAATAGAGTTTTGATAGGTTCTTGGCTCGGTGTAATTTAATAGAATTTAAATATAGAATTCAATAGAGTTTCAACTGCTCCTATCAAAACTCTATTAAATTGGGACATTTTCAATAGAATTTCATTACATACAATTCAATAGAGTTTTGATAGGTGCAATTGAAAAATCTGGATCTAGAATCGGCTTTTTTGATAGAGTTTCAATACATACAATTCAATAGAGTTTTGATAGGTTCTTGAATCAGCTTAATTTAATAGAATTTCAATATTGAATTCAATAGAGTTTCAACAGCTCCTATCAAAACTCTAGTAAATAGGGACATTTTCAATAGAATTTCATTACATACAATTCAATAGAGTTTTGATAGGTGCTATTGAAAAATCCGGTTCTAGGATCGGGCTTTTTTTTTATAGAATTTCAATACATACAATTCAATAGAGTTTTGATAGGTTCTTGAATCGGGTTAATTTGATAGAATTTCAATATTGAATTCAATAGCGTTTTAACAGCTCCTATCAAAACTCTAGTAATTAGGGGACATTTTCAATAGAATTTCATTACATACAATTCAATAGAGTTTTGATAGGTGCTATTGATAAATCCGGTTCTAGAATCAACTTTTTTGGATAGAATTTCAATATAGAATTCAATAGAGTTTCAACAGCTCCTATCAAAACTCTAGTAAATTGGGACATTTTCAATAGAATTTCAATACATACAATTCAATAGAGTTTTGATACGTTCTGTTGGGTTATTTCAATAGAATTTCAATATATTGTAACTTAAAAAATGGAACAAAATAATATTTTGATAGAAATTAATGCATTCAGTTCAATAGAATTTCAATAACCTATAACCAATACATTTAGTTAAATAGAATTTCAATAACCTGTAACCCTATTGAAATTCTATTAAATGATACTTTTGTTATAGTTTCGATAGATATTTTATCAAATTTCTATCAAATTGGACTTAGCATTTTTTTATTCCACCTATTGAATATCTATTGAATACCTATCAAAAAACTATATTGAATTTCTATTGAAAATGTCCCAATTTACTAGATTTCATTTGATAGAAGTTTGATATCTATTAAATTACTATTGAATTTTGACAAGGGCGATCTCACCATAAGACCGTGAACTTAATGATGCGCTTCGAGAGAAAATAATTGTATGCCTTTAACACGGGTGGTCAGTTTTCCATAATAATTGATGATTATTAAAACGGGTCAAAGGTTTAATTTTAATCCAATATTTCTAACACCATATACTTTCTGAATTTTTTACTGACAAGCAACACATTTCATAACATCAGCCATAGCCAACGCGTTCCTTGTGGTACCATCCCTTTATATAGGGTTTCACCGATGATGTATAATATGTACTGCATTCTAAATTTATGGCATCCTTTCGTGAAACATAAGCCATGTGTTTTTGCTGTATGTCTACTATGCTAGAATCGCGTTTCAAAATTAATGGAAGATTCCCTTGACTCCCTTGTTTTTTCCCCTCATATGCCCGTGTTTATTGTTGTGTACATATTTGACAGTACAATGAATTATTATGAAAATGAAAAAAGCGAGATATTTAACATAGTGATTTCCCATTTTAAGATAGCTATTTGATACAATGTGAACCGTAAACGTGATATTTATCTTTAAGTATCTCTTTAAGTACTTTCGAACGCAGAGAATTCGAATGAGTTTGATATTTGTTTTTAAATGTTTTACCATTATTACGTAAAACGCTGTCATCAGGTTCGGATCTAATTTTATAGGCCTATTTGGATTAAATATCAATACCAATTTTATTCGCTGACTTTATGACTGCATTACGTTTACATACGTGTTAAAATGTTATAAATGGCGCCAGAATTAATCTATATAAATATCTGCTTATAATTGAGAGTTTTTTTATTCAAAATTCACACTTAATCCAATAGCTGCCATATGTTACATTTGCATAGATTGTAAACCTGTAATACCATTGTTTTTGTGAGTTGAATTGGTTGTAAAGCTATTGCAGATGCTCAACATTTTAATCATATTGATAAAACTTTTATACAAGCACTTCGGCGCACACATAATACACTGTCTTCACCATAGTCAGAAGACTCTAGAACTAGCATGTCAAATCCATTTGTTTGCATAGAAACTCTATCGCTCTCTATCACCACGCAGCTTATGTATAAGGAGTTTCACATCGGATTGAAGTCTTTCGTATCATATCATCATAATTAAGATCATTATTTATAGTCATAACAGATTTTTCAGCAAGCCAGAGCTAATGAGTATTCATAACATTTATTTTATGATCTAATAAACCAAATTAAAAATAGATTGCAAAGCTAGGAAAGTCTATTATGACAAACGACAATTCCAAAAACATTATCATCAACATCATTAGTTCTAAAGAGAGTGACTTTTATGTGGGTTGACTCTTTTACAGTTTTAATACGACTACAAAAATGATAAATACGCACATAATATACATCGGAACGATTACAGAGAAACTTAACCCTTGTTCTCCTAAGCTATTTTTGTAACACGTTCTCCGGTGGGGGGGGGGGGGGGGTTGTTGCAACCCCCCTAATATTTTAGAACGGACCCACCTATGAACTAGGTTTTGCTATTAATAGATAGGTATGACCCTCTCCTATCCAACGATACCAAGATCATGAAAATCGGCCAAAGCGTTACGTAATTATGACGTCATAAAGTACTTTCGGATTGGAAAATCAGGCAAAATTGCATTATGGCAAAAATGGCCACCAAAATCAAAATGCTGCTGTAAAAGTTCTAAATAACGGATTTTCGTCCGGTTTTTTGCTAATTATGAAGGAAAATGATTATTCTAACATGTTTTGTAAGTTTGAGTCTTATAGCGTGCATAACCTTTTCAAAATGGCGACTTAGCAACTTCTGGGATTTCAGCCCCCACCAACACCCCAACTTTGACGGCCTACCCTAACCCCACCTTAGGTGGTACCCCCTAGTTTTTTCATCAAAATGACCGCAAAGAATGTAAAAGAGATTACTCAAATACCTGGGGCCAGGTTGCTTTTGCGTTTTTATGAAGCGGGGAAGAAAAAACATTAGGGGGAACAACTAACCCCCCCCCCCCTTCGGAGAATAAGGGTTAAAGGAAAACGCTTAAACAACGCAACATTGTGAAATGGCAAAAATACAACATTTGGTAAAGAAATATGATGATTCATTACATGACCTCTATTGTATTTGTAAACATGTTAATATATAATAAATATACACCAAAGCATGCAAAGATGGCCCAATCCTTTGGAATTCACTTCCCAAATCGCAAAAAGAAGGAATCAAAATCCGTGAAACATTTCCGTAAACAACTGAAACAAACCCTTATCGAAAAATACGTATGAAATGAAATTTCAAATTTATCTTAGACCCGACATCCTTTGTCCCTTATGTCTTGTCTTGTGTTGAGCAAATATGTGTTCTTTGAGTTTATTTTTTGTTTGATTATATAGGGGTAGGCTACTATCTGGCCTTACTGGTCTATTCCTCCATATTGGTAATTTTATGCGTGTATTTATATGTTATTTTGTTGTTTCTTATTGTATTGTTTTTTATGGGAAATACATATGAATGAATGAAAGATGAATCTGAGTCATTTTCAGAGGAATGCACGTTGAATTGTTTCTGACAAATTACCACTTCTTTTGTAATGAAACACATTGTAAATCGTGGCGGTTTTTCTAAAGTAAACGTGGACTATTATTAGTAAAATCAATGACAAAAAGAATAATCAGTAAAATCGTTCTCTTCAACTTATGCTTTCAGACTAGGTTTTGCAAAGAGCAACAACCTTACATTTGGATGATGATTCTATTGTAAGGGAATATGTATACTATACTTTACTTGAAAAATACGCTCTTAATACTGCAAATTGCCTGAGGCCCAGTCAATGTTTTCTTAAGATTTTTAAAAGGTTTCAGATAGATATCAACGCTCTAATGAAAATGATACTGTTGACCACCATTTAAGAACTATTAATTGCAACGGAGATGTCTTTATAGTCTGTGTAGAGTGTTATTTTAAATACATTTATAAAGCAAGCGATTAATGCTAAAAATGTTTCTTTTGATTAATTATTATGCTTAATTAAAGTTCGTTTAAAGTAAATCTATGATGTGATAGATAATATAATACCCGATTTATTTTTCAATTAATAAATCCAATCCAAAAAAAAGCGCTGGACACGGTAGTATTGGTAATTTCATCATAAAAAGAGTAGCAATTATTGTTAAACCTCTAACAAGAATATTCAACCTATCTAAGGTTATCCCAATCTACAAAAAAGGCGATTTTTTATTTCTTACATACTTATGGCGTACCTGACGTACCTTACATTTATCTGTGATACAGACCCAGATAATAGTATTCAGCTTGCGTATATACATTCCTATGTCTGTCGGTATTACATCAACTATACATCATCACCGGATTTAACAATCAGATGTGATTCTCACTCGTTTGCCTACCTCACTTTCTGCAAAATATGCGCAAGTAGTTTGCAAAATGCCTGGATAAATATCTTAGGGTCATTCAATAAGATTTGTGAGGGTTTATTTGCCTATCAGGGGATTTTTCTCCAGGCCAATTTTACAATTTTCTCTTATTTCCACATGTATGTATCCATTTTATTTAAGTTTGGGGCAAAAATTTATTCTAGATATTTAAACTGATACGTGACATTGTGTTTAAAATACAATACTGTTCTTCATTAATAAAAACTTGAAATTGATTAATTAAAAACATAAAAAATCGAATTTGTTTTACTAAAATTTAGTAAAAAATTATTTATCGGGTCTGCCATAGTTTCTGGAGTCGTTTTGATATGTAATTGGCATGGAAGATTAATATGCATTGGTATAAGGAACGTACGAACGAACTTGCAAGTTTATAATGGGTCGATCAAAAAAGAAAAGGAAGGTGCAAGTCATTATTCTGATGTGATCAATACCTCACCCGTTTCCTAGCTATTTATAACATTAAAAAAGGGGGGATGATGTGACAAAAAACGTTGGAGAGGTAAAGGATAAATCGACACATTTTTTTTTCTTTCATTCTAAATACGCTATAATTATTATCCATGCAATATTGGTTTGACATACAAAAAAAAAGTAATATACAAATGTACACTTACCTGTAGAGAGTCAGACATGTACAAAAAGAAACGAAGGCAAAATAAAAACACTTTAGATAGTAACAAATATCGTTAACGGAAAGTACATAATAAATACCGTATACAAAATACAATATCAGAAATTGAGGTCTCTGAAGAAAGCATTAAAAAATACATTTCAATAAAAGGTTTTTTTGTGATTTAATTCATACTGCTTAATATTATTTATAACAGCACCCTCTTCAAGAGTCTTGAATGAAATGAGCAATAATCACTTAAAACTTAATTTAAACTTAATTAAGCTATATGTCAAACGATATTGCTCAAAAATGGAAGAAACAAAGTGATTCTGTTTCATGATAAATTTGATGATGAATTGTATGCTAATTGCTTTTGAAATTTTCCCCCTCAATTAACATTTCAAATTCATTAGTATAATTTAGTCGGTTGTCATTAAAAGACTAATGCAACGTTAATCTTTCCGATGTTTTCTTTTAAACTGTGTAATGTTTGTTTTATATTACTTCGAGCAATTATTCCTACTACGAAATATCGAAGTGATAATTAAGTTCAAATTATGTACGCCAAATACATTTTCAAAAGTGCAATACTTTTTAGCGTGAATATTAGAGTCATTTGAAGCGAGCATTTCCTTGTCTTACAATAAACTATCTACTCTTTAGGCGGTTTGAATATTTTGATATTGGAGCCATGGTTTATTTAGCCAACGGCATAATTATGTATTACCATGATTAGTCTAAGTGCTGAAGACATAAATTGATTCAATGATAATACTTTTATACATGAGTAAAAAATAATGATAAACTAAAGTTAAAATTATGTTTGATGAAACATTCCACAATGTTACATTGATAGCCTGTATAGACATAAAGTGCGTTGAAAAAGTTGCAGATGACGAAGTAATATCATACATGTTTACACACAATCACTGTCGTTTTACGGGTTTTAAGAACTTTTTAGCACTAATGTATAATATATATAAATAAAATTGTGTTTAAGTTGGTGCATGGATTATTGTCGATTCTGTGTTGAAATTGTGCTTGATAACACTTTGTTCCCTTGTTGTTGTTGGTTTTTTTTTTGTGGGTTTGTTTGTTCATTTGTTTCTTTTTACTCAGATATTGTGCACTAACAATAACTTTTTATCTTGTTTAAACAGAAATTGAGAACTGAATATAAGACAAAAGTATTACATCGTTAATAAAAGTAGAAGGTAAAGTACACTTTAAGTCGAACTATAACCGAAACTAATAAATGCGTTCAACATTGTTACAAGCATATTTTTTGAAATTGAAATAAAGAACCTTAAATAAGGTGTGGTAATTGAAAAAAATATAGACCAAATTGTGTGTCATAATAATTCAATCTCATCAATATTAAATATTACCAACAAAAAACATACCAATCTAGTGTTAAAACGTTAAAGATCCCCTTTATTAGCAAATCTAAATTAACAATTAGCAAAATTAAAGGTGTTTAATATCATATTGTGTTTTGAAAAAAGAAACTTTATATACAAGCATATTATAATAAAAGCACATTTTATAAACAATTCATTCTTTTCTGACCGTTTGCATATTCTTTTGAGTACAAATTAACTCATCTATAATTTTGCTGTTCTTGATACAAGATATCAAGATAAGTATAGACAGAACAAGGTAATGACAATTTATATTTACCAATATCAAGCGAATCGTTTGAGGCCTGTAAAAACAAATGACAAATAACTGTTTATGTAACTAATGAGCTATAGTTCAGAATCGCATCGTTTCAAGGCTTATCATTTGTTATTAAAGCTCTAACGAAGTGTATATCACATTTAATCGGATCATATATAATAACTGGAGCCATCATTAGTACCAGAGGTGTTGTATTGAACGTTATACTATATCCAGATATGATGTTTGCCTGTTGAGTAAGTGTTTATCTTATATTAAACAGTTCTGTCTTAGTCAACTTAAGCAATGACTCTATATATTTAATATATGAATGTTATAATCTTAAATGCAAACAAACTACAGACGTTATTTTTAGTCAAAGGCACCTCAAATGATGTAAAATTATGCAAAAAACAATAAAACACACTTCAGAGACAATAAAACATCTCGTAAATGTTTTACTTTCATTTACCGATTTTGTTTGGAAATGTTTGAGTCAACAGTTTCACCGACATGACAAACAAAACAGAAAGGAACAACTTATATTTAATATTTAATACCAAGTAAAATGTTTAGGGTCTTTAAAAAGGAATGACAAACAACATGTTTGTGTAAGTAATAAGCATTAGTTTAGAAAAACATCCTTTCAAGGTTATGTTTATCAGTTTTGACGAAGCATTATTAAATGTTCTAATGAAGTATCACATATAATTGGATCAAATGTAATAAATGGAGACATTATTAAATACCAGAGGAGATAACATTGAAGGTCATTACACTGACATAAGATGCTTGCGTTTTGAGTAAGTCATGATCATATAAAACCTATCCCGAGATACCATCTTATATAAGCAAACTTCACCAATGTAATTAACCTGATCAATTACAAGTAGTTCATTTGAGATTTAGATTATAATTTGAATTTTTCGAGCTGATTAGTTATTACAATTTGTGTGTTTTCGACTAGTTCAATCACCATTCACTGGCTTTGCATGAAATGATTTAAAGTAAATTGTACTTAAAACTTAGAATCAATTCGACGATGTAAAACGTTTCATTTAAATATATGAAATTAACTTACATTGTAAAATGTGCATTTAAAGCATTTGATGTAGACCCGACGTCACCTAAGTATTTGCCAGTTAACGTAATTATAAATGTATATTAAAGTCAATTCCATGCATCGTTTTACCGTTTACTCATTACATATCAACTTGCAAAAAATAGTTAAAACGTTTCTTTCTTTCGGTAACGACGGTAGTACAGACAAACTGCATTTCAGTATACGTTTCGGTCATAAAGTACTTTATGAGGTAATTGTATTAATTTAAAAATATTTAAGGGCTTGACCATGGCAAATTGCTGATTGAATCAACAAAATCGACTTGTTTCTAGATTTGTAAAACTAAAATATTTGGATAAATATGAAGGTTAATTTAATGAAATTAAACAATATTGGTCAAAAATAACTAATCTATCTATCTTCTTTTTTTTTTCAAATTCCTTCAGGATTGACCGAGCACTTACCGACAAAATCAGACACACACAGAATGTATGTAGCCCCGATTCCATGGCATCTTGTCGAGCTAGACGGATTAATGTTTAAGATCTAATTGCGAGATCCCTAGAGACGCAGTCAACCAATGGTTTGTATTTCTGACATCATAACAAGATAACTATTATAACAAGTTGTAAGTTATTTTACATTACGTTACTCTTACAGTACTTGACGTAGGAGTCTTGTCAAAGTGCCAAGTATCTTCTAAATCAAATTAAAACCAGATTTCCTAACCATTCGATAATTCTGCAATGTCTTTGACGTTGTCAGGTTAGGCAATTAGACAACAAACATGTCGAATTTAATGGATTGTAATTGCGCACAGACTCAATACGTCGGGAAAGTAGTGACGTCATAATTTATGTTAATCACCCAACACGTGCGTTTTGGACCCGAACAAATGATCATGTCTACTATTCATACGTATTAACACAATAGGCACACGTAAACATACAATTCAGACTGATTTGTCTCGGTTAGAAGACAAAAATAACGGCAGTGGTCCCGTCCTGGATTGTAATCACAACCTTCAGCATAATAGGCCGGCATGTTTTCCCTTATTTTTGTTTTAGACGAAAATTATGGTATAAAATCGGAGTCGGACTTTTTTCCCCATAGACTTAACGTGTGGCAATAATGGTCACACCGTTTGTTTGGGTCCAAAACGCACGTATTGGGTGATTAACATAAATTATGACGTCACTACTTTCCCGGCGTATTGCAACTTACCAAAATATGTAATACATGTATGGCTGACAACAAATAACAATTAATAGAGCTTCCCCACCATGTCATTACTATTAGGATCATCAAATATTCATAACATATTTGCCAGTGGACTAAATTATTGTGAGTATTGATGACAATTCTTTTACCCTAAAACTCCAATCAAAGTAATTGTTCGAATTTTTGACTTCTGTTTAATATTCCTTATGTGATTTCCGAAGTATGACGAGCAAATATCTACCTAAATCAATTAATGAAGTAAAAGAAACATTTTAATTCAGTTACTCAAATGCATCTTGTCGAAGATGGACGGCCTTTAAAACACTTAGATTCTCAAGCATTGTCTATATATGTCTATAGTTGTATTTTATTTAATATCAAAATATATTTCAATATCCATATTTATATTAATATCTTTATCAATTAAGTTTAGGCGTATGTTTTGTCTGGTAAAAACAAATGTAATTGTTAAAAGTGTTGCGTTTCTTCTCACCTGCCATAGCTGAATTTACTGGCATTGCTAATTTCCATTGGGTTTTTTTCACTGAGTATCTTCGGTTTGTTGAGTACGTAAATAAATCAAGGACCATTCTATTAAATGTAACACCACAAACAGACGTCTGGAGCTCTTGACACCATCTATATCAGGTTAACGTTATATCAAACCACATATATCGTTAAAAAATCCACCTATAA
>JXSR01S039713.1:97725-118954 GCA_000969725.1 Ophiothrix spiculata | reverse complement strand
TGCTTCTCTAGATTTTTATTGAGAGAATTGCATTCTATTGTGATCAAAGATTCATTGTCATACAATTTAGGCCCACTTGCTATCAAGTTGGAAATTAGAAATTAAACACCCACCAAATCATATGGATAAGCATTATATAATATCCTCTTCAAACTGTTTTCCGATTTAACCCAGCTTAGGGTTTTTGTACAACCTCCTTTTGAGCATTTAATCTATAGCACACTCTGACAGATACCAACAGTGTTAATAGTATTTCAAAGCAAAATATTCCTCTCTCCTGCAGCAAACACATTGCCTGTGAGCAGTTGCACTCATTTGTTATCCCAGGTAAATGCTTCCATGTTCAACTTTCTTCTTTTAGCATTTAAACTAAAGTACAACATTAGACAGAAAAGTCTTTGGAAAGACATTAGTCAAATTAATCTAACCCTAGGTTTAGCACGTTTCTTCTTATCTAAGCATTACCTATAGCATTATTTAATGCTTATTTTGTCATCTTTAATCCGAAGGGTGTTTCCGTACCTCATTCTATTCCTGATAGGTAAATCTAATACCTTTCTATTTATGGCAACAAGCATGCAACTATCAGGTTACATGGCCTGTCAGTACAGCCAGGTATTGATACGAGCAAAATGAATTGAGTTACATAAAGAATGATTTCATGTTCTGTCTTCTCACTATAAGGATTAATAAATCCTGTCATATTCATCACATAAAGTTTCCCTGCTACATTTCTATTGATGTCAGGGCTGAGGCTTCAAATACACGGGGAAATCAGAGAAGACTCTGTTAATCCAACCAATGCTTCTCTTGATTTTTATTGAGAGGATTGCATTCTAATGTGATCCAAAGATTCATTGTCATACAATTTAGACCCACTTGCTATCAAGTTGAATGTGGGTCTAAGATCCAACTCATTCAAAATGGAATATTGCATTGAATTCGGACCTAAATTCAATCAGGCATTTCATTTTAAAATTTTCCAAGTCATGATATCTTAAATATAGCATTTACTATCTAATTATCTATCTTAACACAGTGACAATTTTCAAATCATGAAATAAGATAAAATGCCTTTTAGATACACTTCTAAGCTACTTTGACTGAATTTCTGTGGCTACAGGTATCTCTTGACAAAGTTCCGATCCTTGAGCAAATCCTCAAACAAACACCTACTACCTATTCCAATTAACTGGTAGTTGTCCTCTGTTAGCTTCTCTTCTCCACACTATTTTGTCCTTGCATCATCAAGGTCAAAATGTACCAGTACTTTGTAATTGCAATGTACTGTAGATAAGGACAAATTGCATTTGTAGCTGTGTAGTACAGCTGATGTATTGGCAAACTGAACTGCACATTTTATTTCATGTTCTCCCTTTAACATATCCATTAGTTAAATTAAAATTGATAAAACATATTGTGTACCGATAATATTGGTAACATGTGTGTGTATAATTATTAGCCATGTTATTTTACATATAGAATTCCAGGTTGTGTGCTATTTAGCTGGTACAGAGACAATGCAGTGCCATTCAATGCTGTTGTGCTGCTGTAAACAAGTTGCATAAAATTATTAAAGTGCTTAAATTGCTGTTTATGGTATGCAGCTTGACAGCAAGACAGCTTAGACAAGGAATATCAGCTGGTCTTACTCATTTTGTACAAATTATTTTTTGCTTTGATAAGGTCAAAAATTGGATACTTGAACAATAAACCATATCGGATAAAAAAATTCACAAAGAAAATGGTAGAATTAAAAACTACAATAGACCTGGCATATTCCTGTGAAAGGAATGAATATAAGACTTACCCAAAACAAAAAATGGATTTGAATTTGTCTTACTTTGCCTTTCCAAGGAACACCAACTCTAAAGAAATCAGCGCCACATTTAGCTACAATAGCCTGAATATAAATCACCATCAGCATATAAAATGAACGTCTGCAGACAGTACAAAAACACAGAAAATGTCAGGGGACCGATGTAAAAGGAAAACAAGAAAACAACATCGGCAAATCAACAGAGCAGTCTGTTACATAACTCACCAGTCTTGCAAGGCAAATAATATTCACAGCACAGATAACCTAAAGGAGTTGAATTTCTTATTGTCATTTCATTTCTCATTTGTGTTACAATTTACATGATGCATGTCTTTCTTTTTTTCTTCCAAACTTCACCTTTTCAAAAATTTAATTTGTATATAGGCCAGATTACCTGGGGAACAGAGTAACGGAACTCATGTCACCATTTAACTTCACGATGATGTTTCTATTATCAAGCCTGTCTAATTATAAAAAGAGCCAGCTCCATTCATTCTATTTTTGAAAGCCTTCAGTCATGCAACACTATAAGTGATATGTCAGAACTGCCTGGCACAAACAGGTAAATATGCGAAGTGCGATCTATACTTCGTAATTTGTTCACACCCATAAGATGCAAATCAAAGTAAGCATTGTTAAAACTCATCCAATCCTACCACAGAAAAAGTTGTGTAGTACTTTTCAGTTTTCAATAAATCTTGTATTCTATAATACATTCTCAGGACCATATACAAAATGTTGATTTATGATATGACTGTAGATAGTATTCTGATTATTTTTTTTTCATTTCACCTACTTACATTTTTCATGTTATTTGAAAATGTATAATTTTTTTTTTCAAAAACATCTAGAAAGATAATGAACCACAATGTTCATTTTTAGCATTCAGTATTCACCTCAAATATTTATTTTCGGAGACAACACAAGAAAAGAAAGAGTAGTTTGCTTATACTTTCTCCCTAGCTGATCTAAGCAACAAACTTTATCTTTACAGTAGAATGAGCAATGGGCTGAATATGCAATACTGAAGAAGTATTGTATGTAAAAACAAGGTCCCAATGCCTGAAGCTTTGACTTTACACTGGCACTACACTCCATGAGTGCCCAGCAATAGGAATATTCCCTGGGATCATTTAAGCTCTTATTAGAAGCAAGTATAGAAATGTAATATTTTGAACCATGACAATGGAAATCAGAAATTAAACACCCACCAAATCATATGGGTAAGCATTATATAATATCCTCTTTAAACTGTTTTCCCATTTAACCCAGCTTAGGGTTTTTGTACAACCTCTTTTTGAGCATTTAATCTACAGCACATAATTCACACCATAGCCATCTGACAGATACTATCAGTGTTAATACAGTAGAAACTCATTATAACGAAGTTGCTGGGGACAGACAAATTACTTCTTTATATCCAAAATTTCGTTATATCAGGGTTTTTAAAACAATAAAAAAAAAAAAGAAATTAGTAAAATGGTACAGGAAAATTACTACTTTATAACAGGGTTTTTTCTCATATCAGATGTCGTTATAATGAGTTTCTACTGTAGTATTTCAGTGCAGAATATCCCTCTCTCCTGCAGCAAACACATTGCCTGGGAGCAGTTGCACTCATTTGTCATCCCAAGCTAAATGCTTTCATGCATTTAAACTAAAGTACAACATTAGACAGAAAAGTCTTTGGAAAGACATTTGTAAAATTAATTTTACCCCAGGTTTGGCACATTTCCTCTTATCTAAGCATTACCCATAGCATTACTTAATGCTCATTTTGTCATCTTCAATCCGAAGGGTGTTTCCGGGGATTAATAAATCCTGTCATATTCATCACATAAAGTTTCCCTGCTACATTTCTATTGATGTCAGGACTGAGGCTTCAAATACATGGGGGAAATCAGAGACAGACTCTGTTAATCCAACCATTGCTTCTCTAAATTTTTATAAAGAGAATTGCATTCTAATGTGATCCAAATATTCATTGTCATACAATTTAGACCCACTTGCTATCAAGTTGAATGTGGGTCTAAGATCCAACTCATTCAAAGTGGAATATTGCATTGAATTGGGACCTAAATTCAATCAGGCATTTAATTTTAAAATTGTCCAAGTCATGATATCAAACATATAGCATTTACTATCTAATTAACTATCTTAACACAGTGACAATTTTCAAAACATGAAATAAGATAAAATGTCTTTTAGATTCACTTCTAAGCTACTTTGACTGAATTTCTGTTGCTACAAGTATCTCTTGACAAAGTTCCAATCCTTAAAGGTGCAATTCATGATTTTGATGTGGCCTCTTTTCTAGCTGAATAAAAAGAAGAGTACAACATAAATATATACTGAAAATTTCACTTGATTCCGACTGTTCGTTTCCAAGTTACAAGCTTTTCAGCATTTTGAAAATCCCCATAGACTACTGTGTTGTAATTACTGTCGGGGCCCCGACAATAATTAGAAAATGACACATTTTCTCATTTTTCTCAAAAATGCAAGCACATATGAAAGAATGGTTTGGGGATCGTAACATATACCACTTGAGGATTCTTATAAGCTATAAAAATCAAATTTGACAGAGGTGACCTTGAGGGTGAAAAGTGGATCATGAATTGCCCCTTTAATAAGCAAATCAAACAAACAGCTACTACCTATTCCAAATTAACCTGTTGTTGTCCTCTGTTAGCTTCTCTTCTCCGTACTCTTTTATCCTTGCATCATCAAGGTCAAAATGTACCAGTACTTTGTAATTGCAATGTAATGTAGTTTCTATTAAAGGACATATTGCATTTGTAGCAACTGTGTAGTACAGCTGATATATTGGCAAACTAAACTCACTACCTTTACTACCCCTTTAACATAGATATCCATTAGTTAAATTAAAATTGAACACATTAAAAATAAACGCATTGTGTAACAATGATATTGGTAACATGTGTGTGTATGATTATTAGCCATGTTATTTTACATATAGAATTCCAGGTTGTGTGCTATTTAGCTGGTAGAGTGTAACAGCACACAAGGACAATGCAGTGCCATTCGATGCTGTTGTGTTGATGTGACCTTGCATATACACAAGTTGCATAAAATTATTATGGGTGGATCATTAAAATGCTTTTGCTGTTTATGGTACCGGTACACAGCTTGACAGCAAGACAGCTTGGACAAGGAATATCAGCTGGTCTTGTTAAACTTGTATCCAATTATTTTTCCTGTGACAAGGTCAAAAATTGTATAAATATACCATTGTATTGGATAAAAATCTTCACAAAGAAAATGGTAGAATTAAGAAAAAAACTACAATATACCCGACATGTTCCTGAAAAAAGCAATATAAGATATGAAAATAAAAGACTTGCTCAAAATAATAAAAAAAAATGGTGGTGTTATGATAAGTCAAATACCAAGTGAGTCATAAACAATACAATAATTGAAATGGAAGCTATACTTTTTACGCATAATAAATAATGTTAATTTCCAAGTATAAATCGTAGATCTACCTTTGTGAAAGAATTGGGATGATTGATAAAAGCATTCTTTTTATATGATATGTTAAATTTAGGATGGCCATTTCCCAAAGCATGCACATTTCCTATGCAACTACATTAAGAAATTTTGTCAGAATACAACTTATATGTGTATTTTGTACTATAGTTGAAAAACTTTCCTGGATGTTTGTGATCGATCAAAACCACTTGTGGAGGTTCAACTGTACATGTTAGAAATATTTATTTATAAGAACACCAAGACTCCTTGAAATTTTGTATTTAAGTATGACATGAAGCTGAGTGAAGCAAACTGATTATGCAAACCGATTTAACAAGTGGGAGAACTAATTATACAATATTTGCAGAATGAAAGTCACGTTATTGAAATTCATGCAATAGGTTGACAACATCCTGTTTAGACACTCACCGGACTCAGTGAACATCTTGTGTAATTCCTCTGTGATTCGCTTCTCATGTTTCTCACGTTCCTTGACTTCCTTCTGTAAATAACAAAACGCATACTTATGTTATACAGAATGGCATAGAACATACATATATATCACATACATCAGATGCATACAGCTCATTGGTAATCATTACACATCATGTTCTTTGTAAGAAAGTAGATTTGGACATTTCAAAAACTAGAGCACTGTTTAGTGCAACTGTAAATTCCTAATTAGGTTACTAGCACTATTCCCAGAGGATTGGAGTAGTTACAAAAGAATATATATAAGAAAAGATCAACGAATCAAGTAAAACAAGTAAAGTTAGTAAAATGTTTGCCCTAACAGGTCCAATGGTTCAACCCTGTACGTTCAGATAAAAACTAGATGTTTGAGTATACTCCCAGAATTGTGTGTACCAGTATTGTAAAACTTTTTTCAACAATACTGGAACAAAAACACTCACAGAATTGTTCAATACTGGAATGTCCTAGAATTGACCAATACTGGAATATACCAGTATCTGGGACCTTGAGTATACTTTTTCCCTTAAAATTTACAATTACCTGGCATGTAATATATTTAGTCTTTTAAAATCAAATAAATACTGTAATGAACACAATTACAATTGCTCAGTCACATCATTTACAACAAAAATATTAGGAAACTTATGCTCTCAGTGCATCAATAATAGTATGCAGTGTTACAAGGATTAAACAAAACCATATTGATATGCCAGTCAAAATTCAATAATTATGTGTAGACCTGGTAATGATAAGGCTAAAATAACACAATGAACATCACTAATGTCACACACAGCCTTGTAGCATATAAATTGGGCAGTAAAAATTCCCAACATTACTGGGCACTGAGAATCTTGGGTTTGAATCTTCAAAGCTGTGTATGACTACTGTTACTGTATGTGTTTATATTGACCCAGGTGTTAAATAGGTACTGACATTCTTAAAGGTGTAGGTTCCCATCTTAGCATGTGTGTAATTTAGATTAAACTAATTGACCTTGACCTCTGGAATGCATATTGTCGAATTTTAACCTCAGCTTGCTTCTTGTTTTCTCTTGAGGCAAAAGAAAGTATGCAACCCTGGGGATGAGGCTGTTATGAAAATACAAAAGAAATAGAAAATAGGTATACCAATAATTTTACATTTTATGCTATATCTCCGAAAGTATAAAGAATTTGGAAGTGAAATTTTGGATTTAGAATCAGAAAAATATGGTCTTTGATATGGTATCAAAAAATATACCACTTCCGGTTGAGTCAAGGGGGATGAGAATGTGATCGGAACCTGCACCTTTAAATGTTGGGGGAGATCTTCTAACTGGCTTGCAATTAAACCTAGATGGCACATACCTACCATAAAAATTTTGAGTACTTCCCCACCCCCACCACCACCAACCCCCACACCCGTGGGAGATCCACACTCTAACCTGTGCAAATACAGGTCATCCCATTTACCCTAGGTTTTACATATGATCCACCATGCTCAGGCTTGCCATGCCCGTACAGGGAAATATAGATTCTTTTTTGTTACAATTTTCTTGGAGACGAATAGTGAAGCACTATGAATTGGAAGTGTCTAAAGATGAAAGCTGAATTAAGGGCAAGGAAACGATATAGCAATCTGTAAGCGTCCTTGAACATTTTGGATTATATTTCCAGTTCATTACACAATAATGGACTACATTTAATGTATGGTTACCAATGGGAAACTTGTAGTACTCTAATGCGTACATTTCTGTGCTTGGTAATGGGTCTGTTCCAGCAATCAATTCACTAACAGGCACTGGGTCATTGAGGGTAAAAGCAGTATATTTACTTCCATAGCATTAGGAATTTTGAACTCCCAATGTAAATTCTGACATCTTGTATACATGTATTGTGGGAATCAGGCTCAAATATTTGTCTCTATTTTCACAAGATATGGATGAACTGTG
The DNA here is from genome assembly GCA_000969725.1 of Ophiothrix spiculata. Lineage (NCBI taxonomy): Eukaryota > Metazoa > Echinodermata > Ophiuroidea > Amphilepidida > Ophiotrichidae > Ophiothrix > Ophiothrix spiculata. Next base: position 111,239 of record JXSR01S039713.1, on the reverse strand, counting down.
TTACATACACATTGTAGACCAATCAGGGAAGCCCTATTTTGCCCGTCAGACATAGAGTGAGCCTGTCTCTAAAAGCAAACTGGGTATAATTCACAGTCAGCATTCAACATCAAGTCTTGTCCATTGTCCTAAACTACCTAAAAATGTCTCAAAACAAACTTAATATATGTTCAAATTGTCCAGTGAATAATCTCAAAATGTGACATGTTACATCAAAAGGTACAGTTGTCGGCAAACCAGATTCTGAGCAACGGCCGTCTGAAGTTGAAAAAGAGTGAAAACGGTTGTGGGGTCAATTTTTAGATCATACAAAATTAGGTCCCTTTATATTTTCAATGAATAAACTTGTTTTGAAAATATACACTCTAAATATGAAAAAAAAACCTGAGTTGTTTCTGAACAAGTCAAATCCATTTTTCACTGAAAATGTCCTTGGGACTGTCACTTGAGTACCAAATATGACTAATTTGCACGACAAATATCTGCACATTCCAATAATTTCCCTTGGCAAATTTGGTACCACCGTCTTTGTTAAAGTTTGAACTTTCCATATTTGGTATTGTTTACTACTTAATATTCATATTTCTGTTGTTTTAAACCTATTTTCTCAAGAAAACAAATAATCTGGCTTCAGATAGAGCTAGGTGCCACCTGGTAGGGTGATTAATGACACAATATTTTCTAGAGTTCTTATCATGTGTATAAACATTAAAGTTCAGGTAAACGGGCATCTTTCAGGTGGGTTTGGAAGATATCGCTAATCCATTCAAAATGGCTGCCAAAATACCTTATTTTCATTAAAATGACCTGAAGGTGAGTTGTAAAGCACTTAATATCCACAGTAATTATTGGGAAAGTGCTTCTGGAGTTAAATAACAAATACATGTGGCTTAAAAGTAGATCATTCGTATGTTTCAAATTCAAAATAGCGTCCAAAATGGCCGCCAAATAGCACTTATTGCTTTAAATCAACAAGAAACAACTTCATAAAACAGAAAATAACATTTGGGTTACAGAAAGATCAATTTTCCGTATACTGTGCCATTTATGTGTTTCAAGTCCAAATAAACCAAAATAAATAAGATAAAACTTAAGTCCAAATAAACCAAGAAATATTAAGATAAAACATAGTGGAAGTGTATTGCCACATTCCTTCCTTATGAAACACGTGATCAAAATGTTTGGCAGTTGGACAGAAATGATTTTATACCATCATATTAAAATATGCATATCTTTGCAACACCTTTATCAATCAATTCCATTCTTTCACCATTTTGAAGGTTAATTCATGATCTACGTAGAAAGAAATGTTTTTTGTTCAACTAGTTCCTTAAATATGGCATCCATTTTAAGTATAGTGTTTTTTATGACTTGCTTGATATTTCACATACATACAGAAATCTTAATTTGCCTGTGTCACTGTGTCTGAGATACTGTTTGTTAAAACCATTATTTTTCTTATCTTACATTATTGACTGGGTTGAGTTACCTAAAGCTAAACTGTGATGATACTAAATGATACTGCAGCCTAGTGCTTCTTCAAACTGTAATTCACTTCCATCCACACTGATATGCTGGGGGCTTTAATTAGTCGAGTATCAATTAGCATCAATTTTAATTATGAAAAGTAGGACATGAGGTAAATCAATGACAATTATGGAGAATTTATGTGTACTCTATTGAACCATTTGTATTCATGTAGAATGAAACATGTCTGATATTTATGGCAATAGTACATTGGAAAACTAAAAGTAATTTATATATGACTGGTTAAAATATAAACTTTACATACTTTTTATTCTGTAGTGTATGAACAAGAAACAGTTTATCAAATCTGGAAAAGGACTTCTAACTGCCACTCCTAAAAATAAGACAAAACTTATTACACAAAAATTATATTATTCCAAGGGCAAAACCATTAAACTTTTAAAGATGAAAAGACAACAGGAAAGTGACAATCACATAATTTCCAAAGCTATCTCTATGTGCCCAGGATCAGATGATAGGTGATTTTCATTTTTGACCATCTTATAGATAAAGCATTCATCACAAAACTGCTTTACTCTTTCTATTGAAGTTTTTGTTGGTAAATATTCACCAAAAAAGGGATACCTACTAGTACAAGCTACATTTTTAATATATTTGTGTATTTCTTTATACTCCTTATAGGCTGATCAGGGAAGTGGGTTTCAGGCCTGTTGGGTATCTCCTTCATAAAAATATACAAATACTTCGCAGTCTGAGTCTAATTTGTGTCTGACTGATAGTTCCTTTAATGGTTAATAATTACAATTCATTATTCATGTTGCATTAGCCTCTTGTATATCATTCCACTCACGCCGACAGGATCAATATGATGGTATAAACTCTCGTCTCCTCTCGCAAGCTTAGTGTGAACAGATCATGTTGCAATATGTGCATATCATCAGCCAGCCAAGTCTTCCTTTGCAATTAGCTGGCTTGCATAATGCACCAATTTCCATCTCTCATTTTCATATTATGTCTACTTGCAGATAGAACCCATTCTTCACTGGTATTCTCTTTAGCATATTTTAATTTGCTGTTTTGGTTTTTGTTCTTTGTTTGTTTGTTGGTCTTGTTTTAATTTTTATTTAACCAGTTAAAAACAAGGCAAATATATAACAAATTCTTTTCACATTGCCTAATTAACAGCCTAACTATTGATCAATGATATAATTTTAATTCAAAAGGTCATGCATATTACTGTATAAGTGGTATTTTTCGCGCTACATTTATTTTCGCGCAAATAAATTTACCGCGGAAATTTATGTGTATTTGATGCAAAGGAAATTCATACTAGCCCAATGTTCACGTGTGAAAATAAAAACGAGCGAAATGGTTCAAAATTCGCCGTGTGCGAAAATTACTGAGCACGAAAATATTGGCGTTTTTCAGTACTACATATGTCTACAGCTAGCGCACAATTCCGACTCAGTGATGTTAAAAATTCAAAAGCTGAAGCCTACTTCATGGATGACATGAGATACCTATACAAACACTTCAATGAAATCTTTACAACATGGCTACAACACTTATGGTGGAAGTTCATTCTCAAGGGAGCACAGGATAAAATCCTTTCCGGAACCCACAGGTGAGAATTATCTGTTTTAATCTTATAAAGTATAATATGAAGCCTTAAATGTAATTTTAGTGGATATTATATAGCTAATTATATAGAATACAAATAGACCTTCAATAAAGAAAAGTTGAAACACTTCACGACTCTACGTGTAGCTTTTTGCAATATTTCTTACATGCTTAAATTTCTTTTTCCTAGGAACACTACATGATATCAGCAGAAGAAGACATTGAGCCAATACCTACAGGGTGTTCGGAAAAAGCGACCAGGGCAGAAAAATACAGGCAACATTACAAAGTTTCATAAACATATTTTGAGAGAATTGGTGTGAAGCTTAGTGTGAACAGATCATGTTGCAATATGTGCATATCATCAGGCAGCCAAGTCTTCCTTTGCAATTAGCTGGCTTGCATAATGCACCAATTTCCATCTCTCATTTTCATGTTATGTCTACAGATAGAACCCAATCTTCACTGGTATTCTCTTTAGCATATTTTAATTTGCTGTTTGGTTTTTGTTCTTTATTTGTTTGTTGGCTTGTTTGTTTGTTAATCTTGTTTTTAATTTTTATTTAACCAGTTAAAAACAAGGCAAATATATAACATATTCTTTTAACATTACCTAATTATCAACCTAACTATTGATCAATGATATTATTTTAATTCATAAGGTCGTGCATATTACTACACAAGTCTACAGCAAGCACACAATTCCAACTCAGCAATGTTAAAAATTCAAAAATCTACTTCATGAATGACATGAGATACCCATACACACACTTCAATGAAATCCTTACAACATGGCTACAACACTTACGATGGAAGTTCATTCTCAAGGGAGCACAGGATCAAATCGTTTCCAGAACCCACAGGCGAGAATTATCTATTGTAATTTTATAAAAATGGAATATGGAGCCTTACATGTAATTTTAGTGGAAATTATAGCCACTTACGTACAGTACAAATAGACTTTGAATAAAGACAAGTTGAAAAACTTACGGACTCTACCTTTTTGCAATTTTCTTACATGCTTAAATTTCTCTTTCCGAGGAACACTGCATGACATCAGAAGCAGATGAAATTGAGCCAATACCTACAGGGTGTTGCCCAACATATTTGGCATTGTTTACTACTTAATATTCATATTTCTGTTGTTTTAAACCTATTTTCTTGAATAAACAAATAATCTGGCTTCAGATAGAGCTAGGTGCCACCAGGAAGGGTCATTAATGATAAAATATTTTCTAGAGTCAATCAATCAATCAATCAATCAATGATACAAGTACTTGCATAACATGCATACCCCATGAAGGAGTCTATTCGTACAGGGGACCCACGGCTTTACGTGACTGTCCGACCACGGAGCAAGTAGAGTAAAGTTTCTTGCTCAAGGAAACAAGGAGACGAAAACCGCCTGGCCCGGGGCTCGAACCCACAATCTCTGTATTACGAGACCAGGTAAACAGGCATTTTTCGGGTGGGTTAGAAGATATTGCTAATTCATTCAAAATGGCTGCCAAAATACCTTATTTTCATTAAAATGACCTGAAGGTGAGTTGTAAAGCACTTAATATCCACAGTAATTATTGGGAAAGTGCTTCTGGAGTTATAACAAATACATGTGGCTTAAAAGTAGATCATTAATATTTTTCAAATTCAAAATGGTGTCCAAAATGGACACCAAATAGCACTTATTGCTTTAAATCAACAAGAAACAACTTCATAAAACAGAAAATAACATTTGGGTTACAAAAAAGATCAATTTTCCTTATATGATTCTAGTTCTTTAAATATGGCATCCATTTTAACTATAGTGGGCGATTCCAAAGTAACGTTTGTAACCGAAAGAATTGAAAAATTTCACTATTAAATGGCCACAGAACCTACCTACACATTATATTCACAAATTTGTTGTTGATAATGGTGCTCACTGGTTGGATCAAGACATGTAGGTGTTCGAATATTAAATTAATTGCCAAAATACTGAATAAAGTTCATGTAATGTTCGGTAACACTTGTGACATCGCAAGGAAATGTTTTTTTGCCCCAAATGACTTCAAAGTGAAAATTCTCTGACATGTTAGTAATTATTTTATTGCGCTTTTCACAGATGATGAATAACATATCTACAAATATTACATAAAAGTAGTAGGAAATTCTATTGTCAGGATTTCTTTTAATGCAATGTTTTGTTTGGTAACGGATAGAATTTTTTTTTAAATTTCTGATTAGAATATACTTTTCACGTACCAAGTAACAAATGTATGACTGAAAAACCTGCTTATGTGGTTGAATAAAAAAGCAGATTTTTTTACTTGAAGTCAAAAAAAGTTTCATTTTCACTGGAATGAGCCAAGTGTTTTTTATGACTAATTCGGTATTTCACATACATACAGAAATCTTAATTTTGCTGTGTCACTGTGTCTGAGATACTGTTTGTTAAAACCATTATTTCTTTTAAATTATTGACTGGGTTGAGTTACCTAAAGCTAAACTGTGATGATACTTAATGATACTGTAGCTTAGTGCTTCTTCAAACTGTAATTCACTTCCATCCGCACTAATATGCTGGGGGCCTTAATTAGTCGAGTATCAATTAGCATCGATTTTAATTATGAAAAGTAGGACATGAGGTAAATCAATGACAATTATGGAGAATTTATGTGTACTCTATTGAACCATTTGTATTCATGTAGAATGAAACATGTCTGGCAATAGTATAATTCTCTGATTATACCTTTAACCCTAATTCTCTCTAGGAGTCAACATTTTGTGCCAAAAGGAACAAAATTGCTTTAAGTAAGTGTAGAACTAAAATGTTGGTATACTGCATCAGTTTATGAGGTCAGAATGACTGGTTTATGACTCCTGTATGCAAAATGACCCTTTTTACTACATCTCTATATCTTTAAGACATGATTTTATGTTGTAAATGGTCATCAAGTCAGCCATTTTGGGCCATTTTAAGGCCAGATTTTAGCTCAAAATATGACATTAAAATGATAACAAAATCTTTAAAAAAAATAATCTAATTGGAAAATTTCTTCTGATTTATGTAGATAGTCACAGTAGTAGTCCAAAAAGAACACTCGGAAAATTCAAAATTATTGCATACAAGTACTCAAAATATTTACATTCAAAATGTTAATCTACTGTTTTTATCCAGAGCCTCATTAATTATTTATGAGCCAATTTGCATATAATTAGCATAATGAATAAAGCCTTTTCAAAAACCTTCAAGTTCTAGCTATCCAATGAAATGCCACTTACTGACCTATACAATAATTCTGAAATTAAAAACACCTAGTCAAGTACTTGCCATCATAGTAAACATATTGTGCTATTTAGGTGCAAGAGAAATAGGGTTAAGCATCCGACTGGAAAAATAAAATGATTGACATGATTGGGCAAAATATAAACTGCACATTTAATAGTTACTTTTAATTCTGTAGATAATGAACAAGAAACAGTTTGTCAAATCTAGAATAAGAATTCTAACTGCCATATGTTCCTATAAATAAGATAAAACTAAACACACAAATTATATTATGCCAAGGCAAAACCATTAAACTTTAAAAGATGAAACGACAACAGGAATGTGACAGAATTTCACAAAATTTCCAAAGCTTTCTCTATGTGCCCAGGATGATAGATGGTTTGATTTTTGACCATCTTATTGATTAAGCATTCATCACAAAACTGCTTTACTTTTTCTGGTGGGTTTTCTAAAATCAATCACTCTTAAAAAATGAGTTTTTGTAAGTAAATATTCACCAAAAAAAGGGCTACCTACAAGCTATATGTTCTAAAATTTTTAATATATTTGTGTATTTCTTTATACTCCCTATAGGCTTATCAGGGAAGTGGGTTTCTCTTTCATAAAAATATACAATACTTCGCAGTCTGAGTCCATTTTGTGTCTGACCAATAGTTCCGTTAATGGTTAATAATTACAATTCATTATTCATGTTGTATTAGCCTCTTGTATATCATTCCACTCACGCCGACAGGATCAATATGATGGTATAAACTTTCGTCTCCTCTCGCTAGCTTAGTGTGAACAGATCATGTTGCAATATGTGCATATCATCAGGCAGCCAAGTCTTCCTTTGCAATTAGCTGGCATGCATTATGCACCAATTTCCATCTCTCATTTTCATGTTATGTCTACAGATAGAACCCAATCTTCACTGGTATTCTCTTTAGCATATTTCAATTTGCTATTTTGGTTATTGTTCTTTGTTTGTTTACTTGCTTGTTTGTTTGTTTGTTAGTGTTGTTTTTAATTTTTATTTAACCAGTTAAAAGCAAGGTAAATATAACATTCTTTTCACATTACCTAATTATCAGCCTAACTATTGATCAAATTATATTATTTAATTCAAAAGGTCATGAATATAACTAAACAAGTGTACAGCTAGTACACAATTCCAACTCAGCTATGTTAAAACTCAGAAGTTGAAGTCTACTTCATGAATGACATGAGATACCCATACAAACACTTCAATGAAATCTTTACAACATGGCCACAACACTTACGGTGGAAGTACATTCTCAAGGGAGCACAGGATCAAATCATTTCCAGAAACCACAGGCGAGAATTACCGGTTGTAATTTTATAAAAGTGGAATATAAAGCCGTATACATGTAATTTTAGTATCCACCATTGGTTATATGATTGGTGCTAATGTCCAACCCTGGTCATTCCTCGAGTAAATTACAGATTTTCAAAATGTTGGTGCCCCTAGTACTGGGACAATTTGAGCTCTTAAGAGTCAGACATATCAGCATAATTAGTGATACTGTCAACTGCTATGTATTTATTGGAAAAATGAGCCCGGCAAATTTGTGTTTCTTTGAAAATTTCAAAAAAATTAAACTAAATACGAAATAAAATACAACCCAAGCCGCTTAAACCAATAGTGAGCTGACACTAATTCAACATTTGCAAGTATGAGAACAGGCAATGGAGTGTGTACCCTAAGTGGAAATGATAACAGTGTTGTTTACAATCACCGTCAAAATGTAGTTTAAATGTGGTCTATTCTGACAAAATTGATGTTTAATGTGCACCAACAAAAACTTCTACAAGTCGAAGTAAGATTATATTATCAATCCTAAACAGATCTGATATCTGTTCAGAGAAGATATAGATTCAAAGCATGTTATTTGCACAGTGTAGTCATCCTTTCTGAACAACAATTACATAAGATCTCATCTCCGAAACATCAGACCACAATCTATGTCAACAAGTCTAAAGAAGTAGGACTGCAGTGCTCCCTTACTTTAACTATAGATTATTTAACTTGACGTGACTTGACGTGCTCCGTCTTTTATGTCCTTCTTTGGTTACAGAGTGATCTACAAGATATATATATGATCAACTGAAATACGAGCTTTGAAGATTCAGAAATGGGTGTTGATCAACTCTGTGTGGCTATATTGCCTGTAAGCACATGCATTTAAAAAATAAGAATGAAAAAATTCCATTATTTTTGCATATATAGGTTATTTTCTTTAATGTTGTTGAGGTATACACCCGAATATCTGTATAAAATATAAACAATATCAAATCTCATATTTATATTGAACTTAAAAGGGCAATTCATGATTCACTTTTCATCCTCAAGGTCACCGCTATCAAAATTGAGATTTTTAGCTGGTAAGAATCCTTGACTCAGACTGGTTTACAACACTTTTGCTATAATTATTAAATCATGAAAAGCTTATTAAGTTAAAAAAAAACAAATTGTTGGTATCAAGTGAAATTTTCAGATATATTATATTGTACTCTTCTCTTTATTTAGCTAGAAAAGAGGTGAACATTTCGTCACACCAGAATCATGAATTGCACCTTTAACTCAAACTCTCAGCTTGAAATATGTTCTTCTAGCCAGACAGGACTAAACATATTACATGAATCACACTACATGTACCGGTGCCACTGCATTGAAATAATACCGAGCAATGGTATAATATGTACTTCAGAACATGTCAGATGCTTTATAATATCTTACAGATTATTTATAATATACAATTTACACTAATTATGCTTATTTTTAGTTCTGTTAAAACAGCTGAAAGAATATTTCAAAATTTTGCTCCTAATGTTGATTAGCAGGTTCTTAATGGTGCTTAATTAGCTATCAATTTTTCTACAGATAAATAAAAATGGATTCATATATGAATCAAACATTATATTCAAAAAATCCCATTAAATATCTGTTAATTATTTTTGTTTTAAGCACTACCAATCCATTCATGAAATAACCTGTCCATAAATAGATTACATGATTGATTGGTTACTAATTATGCCAGCACTTAACGAGTCCGACTAGGCTAACCATATTTATGAACCCTGTATGCATAATTCTGGACAAGGTGGAGATCTATAAAATGTGCATGTGTGAAGCTGTACTATATGCTGATCAATAAATGATGTATTAGTAGAGTTTTTGATACATTTCAAAATATCAGTATTCAAATTCAAAAGAAAATTTCTGGTTCTTTACATCAAACTTTACTCTTATTGGTGATCCATCAAAGCTTTGATTGTAAATTAAAAAATGAATTTTAGTCATCTCCTGAACAATTCTATAGAAGGGGTCAATGTACAGGACATACATATTGTGCAGTAGAAGCTTTTAAAACAATAGCAGTTGAAGATCCACTACCTGTAATTAAACAAATTGATAATCACCCTTGTACTGCCTTTTTAAAAGATTTTTCAAAATTATCTTATGTTGAAAACATTTCAACCTTAAAGCCCATGATATACTAGCAAAATGCAGCTAGCGTGTGGTTTGATTTTAGCCGCTAACCAGCCGCTAGCAAGTTAAATATTTTAAACTGCGTCTTGCTAGTATATCATGGGCTTAACTTGTAATATTTTTCTGATTCCAAAAACCAATTCTGCATAATTTTAAAATATATAAATGAAGCATCTATTTTGTTTTGTGATCATTAGAGGCATCCAACTCTCATAAAAACAAAATAAAACAAACTAAAAAAGACAATTTTTCTTACATATTATTTTGCATGTCGAGTCAAATAATTGTACAAAGTAAGCTTACTTAGGGGTCGCTTCACAACACAACACAACCGTTAGTTGACCGCCCGGAACAGGCGGTTCTGGGTGGTTGCCATTGTAAATAACACAAGCAACCGCCCAGAACCACCGGTTCCGGGCGATCAACCGCCGGTTGAGTTTTTAAGTGATCCCTTAAATTGTGCATGGTTATTTAAGTTACCAATACAAAATACAAAGCCCCTCTTCACTCATTTTTATCAAAAACCTAGATTAGCAACAAAACATAACTTTACACCTTACACAAAAACATATCAAACTGGACTATCTCGGTACAGTGTTACACCTTTCCATTAGGATAAAAACACTTCTGTCTATTTTCTAAATGATGTGCAGAAATTGTTACAACCAATTTGCATTCACTAGGTTAATAGTCAACCAGGCCAACACACTTAAATGGTAACATTTCCAACATAGTACTACACACTTGAGTTTAAATGTTTTGTTCTATGACCAAATGATGACATAACCTATTTTCTGTAAAGGTGTTCAGCATGTCAAAACATGCAAGATTCATGAATGCCTCTAACTAGGGCGCTACAAAAAGATCCGTGTATCTAACAACATGTAATGTTTTAGTGTTTGGCACTTCGAAGATAGTCCATGTTTTGCTAAGCAGAGCGGACTAGAGAGTGTCACAAACCTGGGCTTTGGTGAGCACTGCGCAAATAAATTTGAATCCTTTATAGTTTTCATTTTTCATCACCTGGCAAAACGGAGGAAGTATGTTTGTATATGCTACACAAACCTAGAAGTACATTCGTCATGTGAGTGCAAGAAAGTCATATCTGCAATAGCTGCCATTTGTCATTAATTTAGATTGCACACTCTGTAATCTCCAGTATTGGGTCAGTGGCTCTTGGGGTATTTTTCAAATTCTAGTGACTAGGTGTCAAATAAATATAACTTAAGGCAGCCATTGCAGATACGACTTTCTTGCACTCACATGACGAAATTGGAGCACAAATGCCCCATTCCAGTTCAATTACCCAGCTACATAGTGCATGTAATGCACATAACAACACGGACACAAATTTGCAGCATTCACACATGCTTTAGTTTGTACTTCAAACTTGACAGACAATAGATTTGGGAGTTGAAAGATCTGATGACGACAGTTTTTACTCACTTTGCATTTTTAAAATGTTTACTGCATAGGCATGCAAAGTGCAAGCTGAGAACATTTTTTTAGAACAGTGTTCTTACCTTTTTGACTTGTGCTGCTGCTTTGAGTGTATTCCATGTTTTGCCAAGAGGATTTGACGACCCTGCTGCAGGTAGCATGATCATTTTTGTTTTCTTCATCCCAAAGTGGTGTTTCTTGCATCTCTGTCAAAACAAAAAATAAAAAATTCCAATATTGAATGAGTTCATTGATCTGATCCAAGTAGTAACATGAATATTTACTTACTGCAGACGTTTCGATGGAGACTACCATCTTTCTCAACGCTAGATGAGTGACAATTCCAAGTTTTTACTAGTTTTTTGTGTTAAAATTTAAGTAACCACACTGCAAATTTTAAAATTCCAAATCCCAAAGATATAAATTAGTTAGTCAGTTAGTGACAACAATTGTGCATTTTGGGGTAGAAGCATGACACTTGGCATGATGGTATATAATTAAGTTCCGCTCAATTTTAGATATAGAACCACCTGCACAGGTCAAGGTCAAGGTCATTTAAAGGTCACGAAAGGTCAACTGAGGTCAAAATTGAGAAAAAGTACTTTTAAATGGTTATATACCCATTTTTATGGTCAAAACTTACATAAATTAGCATAATACTAACATTAAATGGTTCCAAAGTCAACAAGATTGTTATACTACTAAATTATAAACATTATAGTCTGTATTAACTCCATTTCAGCGTGAATTCAATGGCAATGCAAAATATCTCATATTATACATCTATTCAATTATGATATAAGAGAACTGTCTGATCTGATAGGATCATCTTGTGAACAGTAAGTTATTGCTATGATGTATATTTGATGCTGAACTACAGCTTAAATTAAATAAAATACTAGAATTGGACGAGCGCATACTGTATCTCTCTACCTTACAGGTTAGAGTACCGTATTTGCGATTCATGTTCATGGCATATCCATTTGTCCCATTCATATTTATCTCTGGAGCATTCATCACCACCACAGTAACAAAGAGCATTCATCACCACCACAGTAGCAAAAAGCACTGCATTTTAATGATGCCTTTAAACAGTCAGATCTGGCAGTACAACCAGTCTGCAGTGGATTTCTACATGCTTGAGTGGCTTCTGAAAGTGTCGTCTAAATTGGTTCGGAGCCATCAATGATCACTTCGAATCCAACCAATGGACTAGGCATGCTATGCACTTTGATCAACAATAATATAGGTGGGAATTATGAGGCTTTTCTTCATCCGCAAGTAAACATAATCCCACTTACATGCGTGTCATAGATGTTACACGTACTACGCGCGTTGCGTCTCGTGCAGCTGTGTTGTGATCAGGTACGCACACGCTTATCTGTATCAATTCACGATGTGAAGTGGCCCGGACGCAGATCTGGTGTTGATCAAAGTATAGGTGAGGGCAATTCTGGTATTGCGAGCATTGTATCATCATCATCAGTCGACTGCACAGCAGGCGATCGCAAGTTTCTTCTAATCACATCTGTTTTGGGCCAAGTTGTAGATAGCCTTTGGTTGCAACTTGTTGCAACATGTTGTTTGTATCCCCTACAAGCTTTTTGATGTATGACAAGTATGATCAATGTGCTTAATGTTTAGCATGATCCTGTAGCACGATGTTGCAAAAGTATTGATCTTACTCTCAATATTTCTTGTGAGAACCCATGATTCAAAGCCATACAGAAACACTGTCACTCATGTTGTGTTGAAGAGCATTACTTTCATTCCAACTGGTATTCTCCATATGCGTTCCAGCTTCCAGAAGGCAGACCAGGGAAGGGCCTTTCGTCTAGTACTTAAGGTCTTTGAAACTGGAAGCCATCATACATCCAAGATATTTGAAGTCAGAGACATGGTTGATACTATCGCCATTAACTTGAAGGGATGGTAGTGGATTGCAGTTGACAGTCTCGTACTCCGTCTTTGGTACGCTGATGACAAGACCTAGTTGTTCTTTAGCTGCAGCTGCTGTTTTTGACAACTGTGTCTGAACTCTAGGGATTGAAGACTCAATCCAGTTGGGTAATATCGTCAGCAAAATCCAAGTCATTTAAGACTTTGGCTGAGTATCTCCTTCTGCAGAAAGTAGTCTATCAGCACGATGAAAATAAATGGAGCCAATTAATACATCTCCCTGCAATTCCCCTGTTGTCACAAAGA
>JXSR01S039713.1:54929-78401 GCA_000969725.1 Ophiothrix spiculata | reverse complement strand
TGCTCATGTCTAATTGTTGGTATTCAGTATTTGGGAATGGGTAAAACTTTAGTAGAGAGACTTCTGAAAGAGAGATCTTCTAGTACTCCTCATCATACTCCATGCAATCACAGATCTCAATCTTCCAACTTCATCCTTCCCCTCTCATGAGTATTTTGTAATTTTCATATGGTTGTCATCCACTGGTGAACAATTTAATTATTAAACTTAAAGGCCAATGTGCCATTTAAAAAAAATCAATTTGTTAGGCATAGCCATAGTCTAGCTAGTTGGGTATTAATCCAAGTCTGTAAGCCATCTGCCTGCAGGAAGCAGTTAAGCTAAGTGGACTGTCGGACCCAACCTCAACACAACACCATATCAGGAAATTAGGAGGTTGCCTATAAGAGCTGATCGAAGGATGGGCCTTAAATCGTACAGTAAACATACAGAGCCCTACACTTTTCAAAGTTTGTAATGATATTGATACCAACCAAGCTTTTTTTTAAGCGGGCGCCGGCGATATTTTAACGGTCCTCACGTTTTAGAATTAGAAAATAGTTATCCGAAATATCTGGCAGTGGTATTGGTACCACAGCCAGAAGCAAGCTCTGCAATATAATCAAACCTGTCGCATAAGTGCACATACCCAATATCCCCAAAAATGATCATAGCTATCAAATACGAACTGCAACCCTCCACAAACATAGCAAAGGCTATTTATACTAAATTTACCTATTATTTAACACTTCCCGAAGTTGTTATAATTAGTCACACAAAAATAATGTTTGAAGATATGTTTACAAATGGTAACCGAGGTAATCAAACCAACATACCGTTTGATTTCTCTGATCTGAACAGTGCGATTTTCATAAATTTAATTCAAAAAGGTTCCTAAATCATGAATATGGAATAAAATATTTCTGTTTTTTCAAGTACCATTTGTATTTTTCAATTTACAATGTATGCACAAAATGGCCGTTATGTGATAGGCTGTACTACACAGCTTGCCTTAAGCCAAAAACAAAGTTTTTTGGCTTGTGTTTCTCGAGCAAGAAAATAGGAACCGGTATATATACCAAATAATTTTACATTTCATGAGCTATATCTTCAAAACTATAAGGAATTTGGAGGTGAAATTTTGGATTTAGAATCAGAAAAATATGGGCTTTCATATGGCATCAGATTTGCATGTTTGTTTACATCATGTGTGCATGTGAAATACTAACGTACAGAATATACTTTAACTGATATGTGTATAGAATAGGACACGAAATTTAAGACAGCCATTAGCTAGTCCGTCTAGAAGGACCACGGGCAGCGAGGGCGTCAGCCCGAGCAGCGAGCGGAGCGAGCTTTGCGAGAGCATTTTTCTGTGCCTGCCTGCTGCCCGTGGTACTTCTGGATGGACTACCATTAGCATGAGCAGGAATCTTAGCTCCATGTAATTGGTATATATTAAATTGTGAAAATAAAATATTGCCACCACTGATTTAATAACAAAATAGTGCTAAAATATTTAATAATCAGTCGTAAAAAGACACAATTTAATGGTGTAGGTTCCTATCTCTAATAGCATGTGTGTAATATAGTTTTAGCTGATTAACCTTGATCTCTGAAATGCATATTGTGAAAGTTTAACCTCAGATTGCTTCTTGTTTTCTCTTGAGAGGCAAAAGAAAGTGTGCAACCCTGGAGATGAGGTTGTTATGAAAATACAAAAGAAATAGAAAATAGGTATAGGGGCCTACCAATAATTTTACATTTTATGTTAGATATCTCCGAAAGTAAAAAGAGGTGAAATTTTGGATTTATAATCAGAAAAATATGGGCTTTGATATGGCATCATATATAGGCCTACTACTTCCGGTTGAGCCCAGGGGGATGAGAATGTGATCGGAACCTACACCTTTAAAGTTTGTGTATTTTATTTTGGTCATGAATTCTCGATGAAAATGGCTTGTTTACCTGTGCAGTGCACTGTACATGTGCAGTTGAAAAACATGGATGCACTTGATGTGTGGCTGCTTTAAAATCAGAACAAAAACAATGAAACATCTCGTGAAATTCTCAGATTTTGAGAAATAGAGGTACAAATCAGTTAGTCTTTGTTAAAGACCCTCGGTAATGTGCTTGCCATAGGCGAAAATTTTGCTGCGGAGTCCGGGGGAGCGTAGCGACCGAGGTATCAAAGCATGGTTCCATATCTCCTGGTGGTTCCCTTGTGTTTGTATTATTGTACAGATACATGGGCAGTAACACTGACTACAAATCAGTATGAGAAGAATGATAAATTGACTTTTGTGTACACAAAAATATAATCTTGTTATCTTGAAACAAGCTTTTAGCCAGGATTTGAAAGTAGGGCGTCCAAATTCGCGGCCGGGCGAACAGGCCGGCTTCAATCAAAACATCGTGACGTCAGCATCATTAATATTCATACTTCACAAAGAAGTCGAGGATTATGTTCGCGCTAGTTTGTAAACAAAATGGCGACTCACTGGGGAACGAACGAAGAAAAAACGCGATATAAAACCCATTTTAAGTTCATAAAGTACAATAAATTGGTCAGATTTTGTGATGATGATGATTATTGAAGATAAATTCTAAATTCAACATCGAATTTCATATGGTAAAACGTATTTGTGGACGCCTTATTGGAAGGCCTATGCATTTAAAAAAAAATTTAAAAAAAATTACAGGGCGTCTTTTATCGTGAAAGGCCGTCCTAAAGACGGCTTGACGGCTCTCTGGCTAAAAGCTTGTCTTGAAATGAAACAATAGGTCTGAATTTGACCATGAAAAGTGTGATGTTTTTCAAGCTTATCCTCATAACTGCTGTAGTGTACACTATGAATTAATTTGAATAATTTGAAAATGACTCCCGGTCGTAACAAAATGGCGCCTGGCATGGTGTTCCACTCTAAAATTTTGGACTGGGAGCCGTTTTCTGGAAATTTATGGCTCTCAGTCACTGGTCTCTTAAAAAAAAGCTTGATACCAACACATTGAGTTATATACAAAACTGTTCTGACAGATGTACTATATATGAGGGTTGTACTCCCCCCCCCAAAAAAAAAAAAAGAGTGGGCTTAGCCTTATGTTGTAGAGAATTCAAAAAATTTGATGAAAATGTTAGCCAAATTATTCATGTATCAGACAGAGATAGTTGCCAATAGATCCTTACAGCGAAATTTGGTACTTTGTTTGATGGGTCTAGTCACATTTTCAAAAATTTACATCAAATTTGGGAATCTCAAAAATTTGGAAAAATTATGCCAAAATGGTGCAAAAATTACCACTTACAAAATGTACAAAAAAAATGTTGTGAAGTTTTTCATGCACAATAATATAAAATGAGGAATTTTGGTGTATCTTTCATTTCAAATAGGTAAGAAGATGCAATTTTTTTGTGTGAGAGCGCCACTTTTCAAATTTCAACCATAGGAAATTAGAAATAGAATTGACAAGTGTGGCATATGTGGCCACCTCACCGGACTGCATGATACAATGTATGACTGAAGCACTGTCAGTGGACACTGTAGAAATTGCTTACCGGTTTGTGGAGTAAGTTTGCCATCAGTCCTGCTACACCACAAACTGAATTCGCCATCCTGTAGTATGTAATGGTCGTCCGCTTGATATAATTCCATTGTTTATGATCCAATAGTTACAAGTGTCCTGAAATGAAGTATATTTACGCCTAATCTTTAGGCAGCTACAGCACGGAACTCATTCAATCTATCGCCATTTTGCCAGCTGATTGTTTTGATGATGTTTCGTGCGAGGCTGACATTCCTGTCAACTTCGCAAGAAGTGGTCCCAGACGGGGATGTGCATGATTTTAATCCGCCCCAAGTTGTCTTCTATTTTTCATTTCTTTCCAATGCTTTACTCAGTATCTTATTCTTCTAGTATAGGCTTCCTCTCTTTCCTTTAATTCAATTTTGTCTTTTGTGAACAACTTTATTTTTTCTCATTTTCTTGCGAGTGTTTTAGAGGATAGATGAAGCCTCCACTTTTCCTTGAGTTTAACTACTAAGAAACTAAACAGTCATGCGCAAATGGGAAAAGTTTGCTGTTTGTGCCGTTTCTTTCAAAATCACCTTGTTTAGGCTTTCGCCAAGGAAACCCTTCTTGGTACCAAGTAAGCTATAAGGAAGCTTATCTTTAACAGGGATCCCAAGATGTTTTTAAATCAGTTTTGAACAACTTTTTTTCTTTCTTAACTTTCTTTCTCCAATTTCAAGTTCAAGTTCATTAAAGTCCCAGGCTGTACTGCAGTGCAGCCTCACCGCGCTAGTAAGCCTATTGATGTTGAATTCATTGACCGAATTAGCACAAAGAGCTCTATTTGGAAGTCCGGGAGTTTCATCATTTGCATTGACCGTCAAAAAATACCCCCTTCTTGTTGAATTATGCTAGGATAACGCTGTAAGTTTTGAAAACGTATAACGTCCTTAGATTAAATACACGATACAATGACACATTTTTTTATGGTAGTGCCTAGGAGAGTGATTTTAAGGTAAACGCGTGTCAGCTCAATTTTGTTAGTTCTTCAGTCACGAACTGCATAAAAAACTTCATAGCTCATCTTAGTAGCTCTTAGTATTCTGGTAAGGTCCTGATACTATCTAAAAGAAGATATCAGAAGCTTTCCATCCATGATGCCTTGCTACCAATAGGAAGGTCCTGATATTATCTAAAAGAAGATATCAGCAGCTTCCCATCATGCATTGGTTCCATCGGGAAAGTCCTGATATTATCTAAAAGAAGATATCAGGAGCTTCCCATCATGCCTTGCTTCCAATGGGAAGGTCCTGATATTATATAAAAGAAGAGTATATCAGGAGCTTCCCATCATGCCTTGCTTGCAATGGGAAGGTCTTGATATTACCTAAAAGAAGATATCAGGAGCTTCCCATCCATGATGCCTTGCTACCAATAGGAAGGTCCTGATATTATCTAAAAGAAGATATCAGCAGCTTCCCATCATGCCTTGGTTCCATCGGGAAAGTCCTGATATTATCTAAAAGAAGATATCAGGAGCTTCCCATCCATGATGCCTTGCTACCAATAGGAAGGTCCTGATATTATCTAAAAGAAGATATCAGGAGCTTCCCATCATGCCTTTCTTCCAATGGGAAGGTCCTGATATTATCTAAAAGAAGATATCAGGAGCTTCCCATAGCTTTCAATGGGAAGGTCTTGATATTAGCTAAAAGAAGATATCAGGAGCCCATCATGCCTAGCTTCCAATGGGAAGGTCCTGATATTATCTAAAAGAAGATATCAGGAGCTTCCCATCATGCCTAGCTTCCAATGGGAAGGTCTCGATATTATCTAAAAGAAAATATCAGGAGCTTCCCATCATGCCTAGCTTCCAATGGGAAGGTCTCGATATTATCTAAAAGAAGATTTCAGGAGCTTCCCACCATGCCTAGCTTCCAATGGGAAGGTCTTGATATTATCTAAAAGAAGATTTTGGGAGCGAGTTCCAAAGTATGGGGCCGCTAGAACGAATTCCTCGATCAGAGAAAGATTTTTTGTTATTTGCGTTTTGTGAAATAATTCTGAACGAAGATATCAGGAGCTTCCCATCATGCCTAGCTTCCAATGGGAAGGTCCTGATATTATCTCAAAGAAGACTATATCAGGAGCTTCCCATCATGCCTAGCTTCCAATGGGAAGGTCCTGATAATATCTAAAAGAAGAGTATATCAAGAGCTTCCCATTATGCCTAGCTTCGAATGGGAAGGTCCTGATATTATCTAAAAGAAGAGTATATCAGGAGCTTCTCACCATGCCTTGCTTGCAATGGGAAGGTCCTGATATTATCTAAAAGAAGATATCAGGAGCTTCCCATCATGCCTAGCTTCCAATGGGAAGGTCCTGATATTATCTAACAGAAGATATCAGGAGCTTCTCTTTATGCCTAGCTTCCAATGGGAAGGTCCTAATATTATCTAAAAGAAGATATCAAGAGCTTGCCATCATGCCTAGCTTCCAATGGGAAGGTCATGATATTATCTAAAAGAAGATATCATGAGCTTCCTAGCATGCCTTGCTACCCATGGGAAAGTCCTGATATTATTTAAAAGAAGAGTATATCAGGAGCTTCCCATCATGCCTAGCTTCCAATGGGAAGGTCCTGATATTAGCTAAACGAAGATATCAGGAGCTTCCTAGCATGCCTTGCTACCCATGGGAAGGTCCTGATATTATCTAAAAGAAGATATCAGGAGCTTCCGAATCATGCCTAGCTTCCAATGGGAAGGTCTTGATATTATCTAAAAGAAGATATCAAGAGCTTCCCATCATGCCTAGCTTCCAATGGGAAGGTCCCGATATTATCTAAAAGTAGAGTATATCAGGAGCTTCCCATTATGCCTAGCTTCCAATGGGAAGGTCCTGATATTATCTAAAAGAAGAGTATATCAGGAGCTTCCCATCATGCCTTGCTTCCAATTAAAAGTAGAGTATATCAGGAGCTTCCCATTATGCCTAGCTTCCAATGGGAAGGTCCTGATATTATCTAAAAGAAGAGTATATCAGGAGCTTCCCATCATGCCTTGCTTCCAATGGGAAGGTCCTGATATTATCTAAAAGAAGATGTCAGGAGCTTCCTAATATGCCTTGCTACCCATGGGAAGGTCCTGATATTATCTAACAGAAGAGTATATCAGGAGCTTTAATTATTAGATCCGTTGATTTAATTATTAGATCCGTGGATTTAATTATTAGATCCGTGGAATTAATTATTAGATCCGTGGATTTAATTATTAGACCCGTGGATATAATTATTAGATCCGTGGATTTAATTATTATTAGTTCAGTGGATTTAATTAGCCTAGCTTCCAATAGGAAGGTCCTGATATTATCTAAAAGAAGATATCAGGAGCTTCCCATCATGCCTAGCTTCCAATGGGAAGGTCCTGATATTATCTAAAAGAAGAGTATATCAGGAGCTTCCCATCATGCCTTGCTTCCAATGGGAAGGTCCTGATATTATCTAAAAGAAGATATCAGGAGCTTCCTAATATGCCTTGCTACCCATGGGAAGGTCCTGATATTATTTAACAGAAGAGTATATCAGGAGCTTTAATTATTAGATCCGTTGATTTAATTATTAGATCCGTTGATTTAATTATTAGATCCGTGGAATTTATTATTAGATCCGTGGATTTAATTATTAGACCAGTGGATATAATTATTAGATCCGTGGATTTAATTATTATTAGTTCAGTGGATTTAATTATTAGTTCCGTGGATTTAATATTAAATTCGTGGATTTAATTATTAGATCCGTGGATTTAATATTGAATTCGTGGATTCAATAATATTAAATCCGTGAATTCAATTTTAAATTCGTGGATTTAATATTAAATCCATGGATTTAAAGGTCGTGTTTGTGATATTATATTTTTTTTTAGGGAAACTGATAAAAAAAATAATAATGACCTATATCAGCCACCGTAGAACTCATCCCAATTTTACATTTCAGATATATTTCATCCTTAAACCTTCTCATTGCAACCTGTACAAAAAATTCCATTGGAAGCAATCCATGATGGGAAGGTCGTGATGTCTTCTTTTGTTTATAAGCATGGCAGGTAACCTAAAGTTTGCTCACGGGCGAATTTCGGTGGGCAATAAGGCCAAAAAAATAAATTGTTTGCTTGTCCTCCACAACTTTTTTGAGAAAGCGCGGGCGGGTGGATTTATGGTCCACATCTAGATTGGACACCTTAAAATAACTTCTCGTTGCAGTTTTACCCCATATAGGGTTTTGCTCCTCAAGTAAACAGAACTCTTTCCTTTGACAATGACTTTCTTGATCATTATTGGTATTAAATATAATGAACTCAAAGGGTTCAAATCATACTTGAACAGTAGAACTCAAGCTCAGGAGCTGTAACCATGGTAACTATCAATTCTACTCTCTCTGGGTTTAAACACATTGCCAATGTGTTTAAACCCAAATATATAGTATAGGAATACCACAAGGGTCAATTTTAGGGCCGCTGCTTTTTATAATATATTAATATTTGTAAAGAGTTTACCAAATAATGCGGATTGTAAGCAGATGATAAAACACTTATAACTGCGAATGATCCTAGAACTCTTCAACATAAATTGCATACAAAACTCATAGATTTTAGTACACAACATACACTTGGTAACTCATGATATTATGAATTTCTTGTTACATGTACATGTTTCGCTGCAATTTTGATAAAATCTCTAACGTCCTTTATAATTAGCTGATTGACTTTTGTATTTTGAAGCCCCTGTTAAGAAATCACTCCTTTACAGCCCAAGGAAATATGCAGAGCAAAGGCCTGTACTTATCCCCGGGTAATTATCTTTCCTTAAAAGTTCAGTGTATAGACCTGCCTGACGGGGAAGTCCTCTTTTGGTCTATACGCTGCAAGCTCGCTGCAAAAAGTTTCGGTATCGAATCCCGGCTGGGTCGTAAATATGTTAAGAGCTGGTATACCTCGTGATAATTACAGTAAAGTATATACTGTGGGTTACGTTCGGCCCGTTACAATACCCCATGTCTTCACTTTAAACCACGGGGGAATTATGTATGAAGCCACGGTATTTATTTAGATTCAGAAGAATTGTAACATAACACAAGAATAACACGACATATTCTATTTCATTCTATTTCTATTCACTTAGAAATACTAGATTTTATATATTGTCTTTAGTTTTTTACACAAATTTGCACTAAAGGCCTGGTATTTGATGACATGCGAGCTGGTAATGGGAAATCAATTTACATCAGGGCTAATTGACGAACTCAAGTTCTTATGAGGTCATATTCATCCTCTGACGTCACAAACAAGAAGCAGAACATCAGCTGACGACGGATGTTGAACATCTGAAAGTATTCCTGAGGTACGTAAATTTCGGTGATGCAGAAATGTAATCCATTACCAATTTTAAATCAGGAATATAGTACCTTTATAACCCAGGAAAGATACCTGTATCTTCATATAAAATGAAGAACTGACATTTTTATTTCCTTTATAGACCTGGGAAATATGCGTCTGCATGGACTCTGGTGATGGGTATTCCTGAAGTTTAGAGCCCACGGCGAAATATGTATGTACATCATAAAAGCACGGTCAGTGTTCAACTTAAATATGCATATGAAGCCCCGACCGGTAGATGATTTTCATTTACAGCACAAGGTGCATATTGAAATAATTTCTGCCCTATAATCCGCGGGTTATCTGAGTTTTTTTGACAAATTATCTACTGGTGCGGGTAATCTGATGATTACTGATGGTACTCCTTCACAGCTTACGAAATAGGCATATTGGAATTCCGATATCGCGAAAATATGTATATTGAAGCAAACTGCACATTATGAATGCAATGTATTGCGTGCGCTTTGGGCTGCATCCTATGCATACATAAGTTTTGGTACTTATTTGTCATAATTATTTATAGCCCGAGAAATTTTGTAGCCCCGGTGTTGCCTAAATTTCTTTCACTGCATAGGGAACTGTGTATTTTGAAGCCCGGATATTTCAATGGCAATGTCAAGACCAAATACGTGAAACCTGATTAAAATTCTGTCATGAATATTTAAGTTCTGTCGTGTCATATGATTTACCATATTTTACCATGTTTACAGCCCAGGGAAGTATGCATATTGATAACTGTTATACTGCTCAAGGTCTTCTGGAAAATCGACATGAGTGTCACTGTTAATTTCGCATTTCTTATCTTATATTCATCTGTACTCCTATGATGGTAATTTATTGAAAGGCAGTATTCATCCACTAAACACGCCTGACTGCATTGGGTCAGGGTTGCTGTTTCAATTGTAAAACGCACATGATTGGCTAATCGACTCCGTTGTTTGAATTCAAATTGTCCAACGCGATGCGTGCTGGTCCGTTTCACTGAAAACGACAGAAACAAAAGACGCATCATGTTAGAAGGATCATGCGACTTCTATACATAGATTATTGGTACTAGCTATCAGCTACTATCTATGTACTACAAAATAATGTTTATAGCATTCGATGTCAAGATCAAATACGTGAAACCTGATTAAAATTCTGTCATTAATATGTAAGTTCTGTCGTGTCCTATGGTTTCAAACAGTGACAATCACAAGAACTTTTCAAAATTGTGGTAAATACTCACAAGTATAATGTGTGGTGATATTTATGACTGGCATACCAGGTCCATCACCCTGGTCTGTGTAGGCAAGTATGGTAATGTCGTAGTTGGTTCCTCCTGAGAGATCTTCCAAATAGCAGTCATAGGTGGATGCGTCGTTGATGTCAACAACTGATGCATTCATTTGATATGGATCCCAATATTTGATCTATCAAGTGATATGATACGGGGAAAAAGAAAAGAAAACACAAAAGCCCAAATAAGTGATTGCCACTATGAAGTAAATTACCAAGGCAAACATATCTAGAGTTGACTTACAGCGTTACAAATTTGAAATACCTCTTACTTTTTCAAATGGATTAAAACCATACGTGATTAACCTGGGCTCCCTGGAAGAACAGTGCTATAGTGCATTGAAGGGATAACCCAGGATAAAGAAGAAATAAATAAATACTTTCTGATAGAACTTCGCTCATCATCACTGGATCAATTACGTTATAAGTTTTGCTGATTTTATTACTTGTATTGTGTAGTAACAGTACAAATAATAACCGTGAATAAAATGACCAGGAAACTTATAAGCACTCACAAAAAGCATACATGGTGTTCGATCAACAGGTCGAAAAAAATGCATTTACTATTTTTCATCTATGCAATAGCTTAACTTATTATGAACTGTTTGCTGTGATAAGTCAGTATACAATTGAATACGCTTCACACTCTCTGTACCTCTTCATTTTCAAAATCTCAATTGAAATTTACTATACTGTATATATCCCTTTTTTTAGCATATATGGTATATACTTGCAATCTTCTCGTCTGAAATGGTCCTGGTATGATCAACAAAGAGTCATAAAAATATAGTTCAACAGCTGAGTTCAACCCTTGAGCATGCTAGGTAAAATATAAACGTATCATACATTTTTAGTTGTGAACATTACCTTATAGCCAGCAACGTCATGATTTTGAGCAGTTGTGTCATATGGGTCCTCCCAAGTTAACCGTAATCTATCATAACTTAGCTTGACAATATTCAAATTCTCTGGCCATGCAGTCGGACCTGAAAATTTTATAAAAAAACAATGAGAACAGCACCAACTGACCAGCAAGGGAACTTTGGATGGATCACAAAAGATTCAAAAGATAAGCAAAATCAACGGGAAATAGGTTAAAAACAATTTATTAACTTATCAACATCCAAAGGGGTATATACAATACTAAAAAACATAATATATATTATGTTTTTTTAGTATTGTATATACCCCTTTGGATGTTGATAAGTTAATAAATTGTTTTTAACCTGAAAATTTTAGTAATTTGATAAACAACTTAAATTACATGGTATATTGTAAATCTCGTACACATCAACCTCGTTCCCCTTCATCTCCAGTAGAGGAGATGGGCTCGAGGCACACAAAGAAAATGATAGACGACCTTGAAATGTGTCAAATGTCAGTGGTTACCGGCCTTAAAACAATCCAGTGTATCTTACATGTAGTCCTCCAGGAATCGGAAGTCCACCTTCCATAGACCACAACCGAAAAAACGGTGAAACTGTCATAATATTATTTGGTTGCACGACCTCGGACAGAAGTTCCTCGCATTGACTCACTCATATGTATCGAACCATGATAACGGAAGTTTCACATATATAATGTTGTACTTTGTCTAGACTGGAAACGGTGCGGCAGCATTGGGCTACTCCTGGAATTATGTTGTTTCTTTTATCATATTCATCTTGATGAGTCACATCTCGTGACCTTGAAATGTCTAGATAGGACATTCGGCGTCGCACTCTGGACCCTATTTATTTCTTTGTCACTCTGACCCAGTAGCGTGCCCAGGATTTTGTGAATAGTGGGGCACAACTATCAGTTTCACCTGAATAACATACAACTAAAAAGAAAAAAAGTACACCCAAAGTTTTTTGACGAAGCTTTTGAAAAGTAGCAATCAACAAAAAAACAAAAAAGGTCTCACAAGAGCACGGGAAGTTTTTAAATGATTGGGGCACATTGCACATGCCCCCCCCCCCTTTTTTTTTTGGGCACGCCACTGCACTGATCAGTGATTCCCGATTTTTGACACAAATCCATCATTACAACTATCTCCTCAAATGAGATCAGATAATATCAGACGATAATAAATATCCGTGCATAATCTTCTTCCTACCTCCCTTTTATCGATAACACCAAATATCACAAATATCTTGCTCCCCTACCGGGCTCCCCTCTCCTCCTCAAAGGATAATGAATATCATTAACATCAATACTTCATCTTTATCTCCTTCTCTTCCCTTTCTTTCATTCGTCATTTCACCATCTTTCATTTCACCATCCTTTGCTTTCTTCTTTTCCCTCATCTATCTCCTACCCTTCGTCCTCCACTTCTTAGTTCTACTTCTTACATCCCTCTCTTGAGGACTCTCGTAGAGTTCTATTATAAAAAGCACCTTCTTTACTTGAGAATTTTCAAGTCATCTGTCACGTCTATGAGACTTACGTGTATCATCTTCACATATGTATCTGTACGATGCATCGCAATCTGCATCATTGTAAACCTGGGGAGACTGAAACGCAACACAATGTTCAGCACCTTCATAATTACTGGGTTCACCTTCGGCCCAATAAGCTCCTGTCACTGGATATGTTGTCTGTCCATTGGACCACTTCCATACTCCTACAAATCAAAACATTCAAAGTGATTAGTTTTTGCGTTAATTGTTGCATATGGCAACTTTGGGACCATCGTTTATCATGTTTATAGTTTGTCATGCTTTATTATAAGTGAGTATGTGAGAGATTACTTATCAAAATCTTTAAATTTGAAGGTCTAGTACAGCATGCTACTGTCAGGTTTATTTGATGTACGTATTTCAGATTTTTTTTAACGTTTATCAAGCATTGTTCAATGTAGAAAAATGTTGTGAGTGCATACCACATACTCTATGTATTTGTAGCATTTTAACTCTGTATATATATAGTGTCAAATACCTTCTTGAAGCCTATGGCATGTATGGGGAGTTATGATATATGGAAGATTCATTTTTAATACATTTTAGAATTCTTTAAGCTTCTTTAGCATGTTTAGAAAACAAATTATTTTTGATTGAATTGTTTCTCTTTTAATATATATTATATTAAATTGTCTTAAGAAGCTTTATTTGATCGTTTAACTGGTAAACTCATCTCGGGTGCAAATGTAGGATTTAGAAAACACTGAACAGAATCAAATATCAAAAATAAACCTTCTCTTAATTTGAGCCAATTATGTGTAGATTTTTTTGACTTTCTAGTAAACACTTTAAAGCTTTATTTTCAGCATTTCCATAAGTTTTTAATTCTAAGTGGCATCTAGACCAGTCCCTTTTAAGGATACACGAGATTATCAACATGCATATGGCAGCTGTCGCAGCAGTATGTGCAAACATGTTGAACACTAAACAACTAAACCACAGACAGAGAAGGGGGAGAAACATTGCCATACCTTCCTCATCTTGATCGTTGAGCCCAATCCACAAGTAATCGCTATCGCTATAGCGATACCTGTAATAATGATTGAGGTATTCATACTCCTGGTCAGATTCAACAACAACCAAAGAAGCTTGCTGTGACGCGCAATACGTCTCTGCAGCAGACCATGTCTTTGTATCTGAACTGTAGTGGTAGCAGCTGTGCCCATTATAGTCCCATCCGGATTTACAAAGCTGGTGAGTGGTTGGGGCATCGATAAGTGAGGCATCTGCAAAAGAATGGTTGATTTGTTGGATTATTGCACTAGTGTATGTGAAAGTGGATAAAGCCAACAACACGCAGGCTTACACCTTGAAGGAACTTGTGTAGTAAGGTTACACTAACCAGCTGACAGGGGGGAAAACGAACGAAAAGGACACAATTAACCTGTGGCATGACTATTACGTAGACTTAACGTCCTACTTTCCATCAAATAATGAGGTTTATTTCATCTATGCCAACCAGTTGCGATACAATTGCGTTTACTTATGTAAAACTACGTTTGCGGCAGGGATAAATCTCCGTGTTGTTTTGAATTAAAAAAAAACCCTTTTACATTATTAGATAATATGACTAAGGCATGGATTTATGAAACTTATCACATACCAATAGCTGTTTTACAAATAAAAGGAAATGTCTGATCCACTTTGGCATCAATCCAATCTTCGGCAGTATTCATGTACATGGCAGCTCCATTCTCAGAGTCACCACCATTGGGCTCTTCGGCACCAGATGTATTTCGCCATCTTGTATAGTTCACTTCCATTAAAAATGGATCTGTCCATATACCTGGAAAGAATGATATTCAAATTTGCGAAAAGTCAACAATGAAAGCATATTTTTAGCTACATTGTTCTGATCAGAACCATGAGGTCAAGTTTCAATATGTAAAAACAATGAAAGATTCTAAATCCGTGAAACATTTTAGAATTAAATTAAATCAAACGTAATTTTTTACAATTCTATGAGCAGATGAGTGATCTCACTTCCCCGCGTCCTTTGAGCTCATCGTTGTTGTGTCTTCGTTGTATTTCTTCTAGGCTATTCCTGTTTATGTTAATGAAATGTTTTTTGTTTGTTTATAATAATGGGTAGGCTATTTTATGGGCCTTATTGGCCTTCTAGCCCTCTCCTCCATAAGGCTTTTATTTTGTTTGATATTTTGATGCACAGTATTGTTTTTACATGGGAAAAGAAATTAACTTGAAAATTGAAACTTGTAAAGAAGAAAAACGCTTCATGCATTATAGCAAAACCAATTGTAGCAACATTTATGAAAATATTGACCATATAAATTTATTAGTGATCTTTCTATGGATGGCCTCTCTGATTGGTCACTGGAATTCAGTTGGTCACTGGAATGTATTCAGTTAAACTTTAGATAGAAATAGACTTCATTAGAAATAGGTTAAGTCCATATCTTTGAGTGTTTTCAATCAGCCTCTTAACATTGATATTCATTTTCATTTAAATCTAGTAACAGTGTGATTTATAACTTCATTCTTATTCAAAACTTTTAGCATTGCTATGAATGTCTCCATTTTTTGAAGTTACATGAAATTACGATACGTATTTCCATTTTCCTTCATAATTACATTTAGCTGCATACCTTCCTTTTCAATATCGTTGACGCCAATCCAGATCTCGTCAGACGAAGGGACTGCCCATCGCATAATCATTTGCATATATTCATGTTCATCATCATCGAGAGGAACAGCTAAGTGACCTGAAAACAAACACCACCAACATTTTACTTCAATAGTTGGCACTTTGTGTGATTGCAAAAAACATTGAGTTGTTTTATAAATGGCAATATACAAAAATGTATTCTTTATCATGCAGATTATCAAAATTCCCTAAAAATAGTAGAAAATAAATGCATTTTCAGATCTTATACATTACACTGTTGTTTGAACCCAATAGAAATAGGGACATTTTATTTCTAAGTGTCAAAATAGATGGCGCTATTCATAAAAAAACTAATTTTTATGTAGAAGAGATATGCTGGTGTGTATTACCGAAATTAGGTATGCAAATGAAGCAAATGACGTCAAAAAATTTAATTTATCATTTTTAGCCAAAATCTCCACAGATCAAACGACATAATCGATAATCAAATATAATCAATAATTTGGAATATGTATAGCGCCCTCTTTTTTTTGAACAAATCTGAATTGACAAAAAATACCAATAAATGAGCTCAAAATTAACAAAATTTCAACGAAAATGATACAAAATTTTGAGAATGGGTTCAAAACTTTAGTATGCAACACATTCCAGCTATTTATACTGCTTTTTCAACTTTCTGTGAAGAAAAAAATTGAATTTTTGGTTAAAAATGAATAAATGTCCACTTCAAACAACAGTGATTAATAAAGAAATCTAATTATCATACCACCGCCATTTTGTTGACACCACATTTCTGCATCCAGCCACGTTTTTTCTGTCGCACTAGCAAAGTAACAATTGCCATTATATTCTGCCCAGTTATCAAGGCAGTCATTGGTGTCGTCTGCAAAAGTAGGAAAGATATCGACATGTCAAATTTAACCCGTGGTACTTTAAAGACTTTCAATGTCAACCATTCTAACGTAATCTACTATCAATAATAAGTAATTATGCAACTTAGATTAGCTACTGATCATTTATACTTACACTCAGCAAAACGTAAGCTTCCCGAAATTTGGGAGAATTTTACGTATTATGGTATCAAAAGAACCCTACAGGTTTTACACAACTAAATAACTACCGGGAACCAAGACATGGCCAAAATGGGAACTATTTGCTCACGGGGCATCCAGAGAACCTACTTTAAAAACCTTAAAATTGAGCTATAATGTGTGATAAAATATGAAGATTTCATATTGCATCTTTAGATTTGAGTGTCTTCTTTCATTTTTTTACATTTTATTTGGAAAATAGTCAGAAATTACTCCGCCAGAGTGATTCGCCGAATATTGGCCTGATCCCAGTTTTTTGCCAATTCATACTTGGGAAAGCAGGGCGGTAATGACATTATTACGTTCAGCGTTTCTAAAAGTGAACATTTTCCAGGTAATACTATGCTGAAATTTTGATCATTTGTAAAATACATGTTGTACTTTTACCCCATAATGCCCGTTTATTCATCTAAGAATTCTAAATATGAGAAAAACAGGCTCAAAAATGACCATTTTATCATATAAAAGTATAGGAAAGGCATTTAGTTGTGTATAACCTACAGGTTTGACTGGTTACCTCTGGTAGGTGTGTATTAATGATGTTTGGTTAATACTTCGTCGACCTAAAATGTGTTTTGCCCATACGTTATTTTATAAAATACAATTCATGGACTATTTATTGCAAGAAGGGATTAACGATAATATTGATACAAAACTAAAAATAAAAAAGCTACTGTTTTGCTCTCAGCCTCTTACCATGATTTGGGTTCTCATTCCTCGGCACTGAAAAGAAAAACGATAAGTACAAAAATACATCAGTCTAGTATGTGTGAAAGTTTTTAATGCAACAGGGGGTGTACATCAGAATGTATCAATGGATCTGTTCAATTTATAATATTCATCGTATGTGTTCTCAGAGCTTCTCAGTGCTGTATTTGAAAAATTATAACAGTATAATACTGATATACATTTCACTTCCTACAGTATAGCAACTTACACTAAAATCATTACGCTCCATTTAGACATTTAGACGGCTGCCTTGTACACAATCATGATAATAATGATTTCATTTGCATGAACATGTTCTAAATGGCGTGTACAGAATCAAAAGTTCATGGCGAGATTGCTAATCATTACACTACGGCGCCTTATAAACATTTATTTAAAATACTTAAGATCTGCACATAAATTTAATAACCCTTCGATGTGATGTAAACAAAACATACACTCTTAAAGTTATGGAGTAAAAAAGGGAACCACTCAACAAAATTGAGCAAAAGTTTACTCAATTTGAGTAAAAAGAGTAAAGTTTGAGCAAAAAGAGTATTTTTTTTTCTCAAGTTGCTCAACTTGAGTAAACTTTGGCTCAATTTATTACTCAACATGTAGAGTAAAAAAGTTAAGAGTGTAGTAATGGTCATGACAATAATTCACAGAGATGTGAAATCCACATGTTTCTGATGCTTGTATGATTAAAATAATTCTGGTTCGCGTTTCTGAGCAGTTAGAGGTCATGTACCCTTGGGAGATGATTACTCGTTGGCTGTGACCGTATCTAAATTCATAGGAACAGCATTGGTAGATTTAACATCTCTGTGAATTAATGATATGACCATAGTTACTTTGTTTGGCACAATTACCAAGGTCACTATCTAGTAGAGATCACATTTTTACTCAATGTGCAGTAGAATTTGAAATATAGGAGCCTACATTTTTTTCAAATTATATTAAACTGTTAAACGGAAATATAAAAGACATTGGTAACGTAATTCTTTTTAGAACAAAAACCATTGACCTGAAAATGATTCAAATGTGCCTTGAATATTGAATTGATATGAAATGGGGATGGCAAACAAGCAGCGGGAAGATACATGTGCTAAACTTCCCAATAAGTATGACAAGACAACAGCTTAATATTTACACAGGTTGGTCATTACAAAACAAGTTACAATTACAAGTACAAAAGGAGGTACTAGGTGAACTTGTGTACTACACATTCAAAATTTGCCACTTACGAATTCGAATATACAGATAATAGCCGGTATTGGTTTCAACTGCATCTGGTTGGGTTTTATCATTTTCTTCACTCATGTAACAGTTGCCATTTATAAAATCGAACGACCGGCATACAAACGATGTCCTGGCGACACATTCGGCAGCACAAAGTTCAGCAGAAGCAATGACTAGATGTTCGTTGTTGTAACCAGAGATGGCAATATCTTTTATCATGTAAAAGTCAGAGCGGGTACTGATCATGTCTGGAAAAATAAAAATGTTTTTGCATACATATTAGTGTCTTATCAACCAATTATTTAAGATGGCGTAACTAAGATTAGTCTAAGAAAGTAAATTGTATAAATTAGCTTAAATTGCATGCAAAGCCAGTGTTTATATATTTAGCTCTTTGAATCTTACCAGATTTATCGCCTTTACAATACATTGGCCAAATTTGATAGTATTGTTGTTCAGAACCACTCCCAGTATCACCAGCTCCGTATTTGGTGACTGGTAAATCGTCCTTATGTTCCAAGTATCCTTCGTCAGCACGCCATGCCGCATCGTTATAAGTACAATGGCAATTGTAACCACCCGCACAATTTCCTGTAAAACATAACAAAAATGTGAAGCGTTACCGGAAAGTATGGTTGATGTATGTGCAATAATGTGCTTTATACTGTCATGGCTTAGCAGATTTCGATATCGAGCTGAATAATTTTATTTTAAATCTCGAGCCTCATTTCAACATCAGTGACTGACTTTGTGGCTTTGTTGCTGATACACAGAGCCATATGACCTCATGCCATGTCTCGATTGACCTATCATGTACGAAATAAATGGAGACATGTGTTTTTAAATCAATCAATTAATCAATCAATCAATCAATGATACAAGTACTTGCATAACATGCATATCCCTTGAAGAAGTCTATTTGTACAGGGGACCCACGGCTTTACGTGACTGTCCGACCACGGAGCAAGTAGAGTAAGTTTTCTTGCTCAAGGAAACAATGCTAGACAAAGTTTTAGAATATATCAGCACCAATGTTTTTCATTCCGATATTTATGCGGGAGGGGCCAAAAATAGGTAGTCTATCTTCTGTAACAAGTCAATACTGGTAGCATGATACAATTCAATGAACACACTATGTAGTTTTCATTCTGCTTACATTTTATTTATTATGTTCAATTTGAATGATAAGCTTACCTGCTACTCCACAAGCACACTGTCGGCTTCCCGGAGCAGCTCCACCCCAATAGTCCATCCTGGTGCCATCTCTGTTGAACCAAGCAGTGTAGTACATATTATCAAATGTAGACCCCATGCAATCGGTCTGAAAGACATCAAGAGATAAAAAAAAAAGAAAGATATCAAGATTTGAAAACCAATATACAAGTTCACAGATATTATATAAAATACATTTGCATCTATGTTTTAGAGATAGGAAAACCAAGTTTCTTCTGGGTTTTATTGTTTTACCTTAATGTATTGATAACACGAGCTAGAAATGTCAGCAACGGTTGTGACTGCATCGAGGCCGTTGTCATACCAAACGTCTCGGGTGTAACTGTCAACATTCTCGTACCCTGAGACATATTGTCGAGCCTCTTGGTTGTGGTTAAACCTCGTAATTCCTTAAAGAGAACAAAGTGTTAGAAAGTTTCATTACGTCGATGATCTTTACAAGGCAAGATTCATGTTTGTCACTTAATATGAGGAGCCTGTTTTATCACGTTTTGATATGAGGAGGTAGTCATATTTAAGCAAACTATAATATGAGGAGGTGGGTGAAATTTGAGCAACCTTGAATATGAGAGGGTGGTCAAATTTGAGAAAGTTTGAATATGGAATGGGGTGAAATTTCAGGAAGTTTAAATATGAGGAGGTGGTCAAAATTGAGCTAGCTTAAAATATGAGAGGGAGGCCAAATTTGAAAAAGTTTGAACATATACATGTACGTAAATATGAAGAGGTTTTCAAATTTGAGCAAGTTAGAATATGAGGAGGTGGCTAAATATGAGCAAGCGTAAAGCAATACTATAAAGTATTAAAAATTAAGCACCCTCTGTCACCCGTAACTTTTGATTTTTTTAAATATAGTTTGGGGTTTGTTTTGGGTAGATAATAACGTCCTTCAAATAAGCACATTCCTTCATTTCTGCTGTTTTTTCTATAAACCATTTTGATCCAAATCTTATACAGCATTGCTTTAAATATGACGAGGTACTAAAATTTGACCAACGTTGATTATGAGAAGGTGGTCAAATATTGAGAAAGTTTAAATGTGGAGAGGTATACATTACTGATACATACCCGAGCTGTCTGAATTCATATCACAGTGAACCCTAGTTGGGCTCATACCATTATCAGGTCCATCCGGGTCTATGGTGTAATATCCATCTGATGTCCAACCTTTACGCTTCCAGTCTGCACATGTCGCTGTAAAGCAAAGTATTCAGAACAATTACATTGAAACTTTTGATTTCTAGGTCTGATAATAATAGGGCTATGTGATATTTGTAAAACAATATTAAACAAAACAAAATTAAGACAATGCATGAGACATTGTCAAAAAGGGAAAAGATTAGTTTGAAACAGTTTTGAAATGAAAATCTTTTAAAAAATACCAAGTTTGATCATCTACCTTGTGAAATGGAAGACATCGTATTGTTTTTCTGGATATTGCCAACATGCCAAGGAAAAATTCTGATAGGTATCAATATACACTTACATTGCGTCAATGGATACTGGCATATATAACGCTTGCTGTCACCACATGATGCATCATTCCAGCTACCATCTGCACTCCACCTCATCACGGCACAATTACCAAGGCCACTATCTAGTAGAGATCATCAACGAAATCATGTTATTCCACAGATTGTCGGTTATTCATGCCAGACGGTTGCATTTTAAAATAACGCAACAATGAATGCAAGGTGAAAATATAAAATATAAAGAAACATGTCTTTGGTGTTTTTCCGACAATACTCCATTAATAATGATTCGTTGTATACCGATTATCATCAACTGATTCGATACTATCCATATTTGTTTTTCTCTCGTGAATACCCATCTGCACTGTTAGAACGTTGGGCAAATAATTTACCCAACGTTGGTTCAACTATGAACAACCCAACTTCTGGGTAAATAATTACCAACGTTGCGTACAATGTTGGCTAATTACCTAACTGTTGGGTAAAAGTTTTAGCTAATTACCCAAATATTGGGTAAAATTTCATCAACAGTTGGTTAAAATTATTTACCCAACAATTGGGTTGTTCATAGTTTAACCAACGCTAAAAAATTGCCCAACAGTATAACAGTGTGGTTGACCGACTCAGGAATCCATCGAAGCTGCACTATCTAGTATACAGCACATACTATTTCGTTTGATATGTGCTCCATACAGGCGAAGAGAAAGGTTTATTCAATGAGGAACAGGGACGTAAAGATTTAAACCCAAAAGAGCCAATACGTGGATTTAGGGTTTCCAACAGGAAGTCAATCTGTACCGAAATTTTAGCCCAAACACAGTTTTGCCTGTAAAACTAATAAGGCGTGACATTAGCTCCTGCAATCCATATACATGACAGCGGGTAATTTGAATTGTTGTTTGGGATGGATGGTAGTGCGCATCACTTTTACGCCTATTTGGGTTCATCATTATGCTTTATCGGTGCATTGTGGGATTAAATTTCGGGCTCAATTGATTTCCGGTTGGGAATCCCAAAATCTGCGTATTCAATTAATTGTGGTTTTGTAATGCAATTGCTGGTATGAGGGGTGTGTGTGTTGGGGGCAGGCATACCGTACCTCCACTTGGCTCACCAGCATGCCAATTTTCATAATGCCAGAGTGATCCATCCGTCCAAGTCCAATTGCCTTCGCTAGTTAAGTCATTAGCTCCAATCCAATGTTCGTTGTTTCCGTAGGTTCTCCTAGATAACGATTTTGTAAAATACAATAGGGAAAAGACACATTAGATAAAGAGACGCTAATCGGCCAATTTCTACACTAGAAATCTCAGGAGCAGTGACACACCTTGGTTTGGGGTGGATGGAACATTGTTGAACAGAATACTCCTTCTAAAGATTGAGACACATATTGGCAAAGAATTCGAAAACCAATGGACATTCAAGCCTACCTTATCATGCCTAAGACGCGTGTGTTGTCTGTGTCACCCTGAATAGAAGCCAGATCAGCATCGAGACGCAATGCCCTGCACGCAGCTAATGCCGCTATCCATGTAGCCGTGGTGTCTCCAGATGTCTTGTAGCACATATTACCAAAAAGATCCCAGTTGCTGTCACAAATTACCTCATCACTATCATCAGTATCTAGAGGAAAACACACGATCATACAGCATTAGGTTTACAAATTACACGCGTCCGTGTTTTCGACAACCTAAGCACGGGAAAATGACGAGGTTATAGACTTCACTTTATAATTACCAGTAGCAAGAATTTAATTCAGAGGTAGTTTTTGAAACCAACTGTTATTTCCAAATCGGTGTCGCTTGTTGGATAATTTGAGAGACTTCAAATCGATGAGACTTAGTAGCTGTACCAAAAATTATCAGAAAAACGTTAATTTGATTCATCTGCAAGCACGTAGAAATCATGGGTAAGAACTTATGACGAGGAGTTTAGATACGTCCACGTATATTTTTTAAATATAAAATGCTGAAGTATAAACATTGGCGAGAATTATAAGGACATGACAAATATTTAAATGTATACGAAACAAATGGTTAGGGGTTTATGACTTTCATCTTTTCAAGCAGTACATTTAAAGCACATTTTCTACAGTAAAACATGGGAGCTATTAGGGAGGCTTGCTAATTTTCATAAGTTGATCAGCATTTGAAATACTACGTTAAAGTGTAGCCGTGGAACTTGTGTTTGCTGGACTCGTGGACTAATGGAATTGCTACGACAGTTGGCTATATCGAATACGGTATACAACTATATAATGAGCAACTTAGAAAGTCATTGATGCCATAGCTCAACAACATATTGGATGAGTTTTGAGAAAGGCTTTTACGATGGGAATTCATAACAATTGGTAGATTTTAACGGGTTCGCCGTCGGACAAGTTTTGAACTGTCAAGCTTTCGTCAGGAGTAGCTCTGACTTCTTCAGGACAAATATTATTATAAAGACATGTGGGCCGTC
>JXSR01S039713.1:2608-16934 GCA_000969725.1 Ophiothrix spiculata | reverse complement strand
TCAGATAGTCGTTTCCTAGATTTGATAGTTGATAGTCGCGACTATCGCCAATAGTCGCGACTTCGACTTTCAGCGACTTAGTCGTGCAACGTGACCATGCAAGTCAAAAAAACTGCAATAATTAGATGAAAGCCATATTGTAAAAACAAAAGTGATTTCGAGCAAATAATATTAATTTCTAAATAGGTCATGAAATAAGCTTTCAAACAGTGAAAGAATGGTGAAAATTGATAAAGGCATTGCGAAGATATCCTTATTTGAATAATATGGTCTGAAAACATTTCTGTCCAAATGAGCAAGCTTCGTCAAACGAGTATATACCTATATTGAATTGAATTTCTTGCCAACACCTCTTAAATAATAACAAAAACCGATTACCTTAATTGCTCAAGTGAAAATCTCTCTATTAATTTACATATAAGAGATAATTAAGGCGGTCTTTTCAAGTGCAAGATGACATGTTTGGAGGTACTGTCTTAGAAGGGAGAGCTTATCAATCAGTCATTGTTAAAAATGCCTCAAGATCAGTTCACAAACGAGCAAGGTGCTCTTATCGTGCTGATTGCTGAGGTTTATTACACCAAATCTCATGCAGAAGTGAAACGGAGATTCCGGGTGCATCCCCAATCGCGTGTACCATGTGCATCCACCATCTATAGAATTCAGGCGAAATTCAAAAGAACAGGAATAGTCCATAACCTAAATAAAGAGAGATAAGACCGCAAAGAAGCAGGAGATCACGTAGACCACGTTCGTCAGACATTGGCAAGGGATCCAGAAGTGAGCTCTTGAAGAAATCTCCTGCCACATGTGTCCCAGTCCACGTACAACCGAATATTGAATATTCAAGGCCACCAAGGTCAAACAGCCCTTTTCAAGGCACCCAAAAACAAAAAAGAACAGATAAATTTCATAATTGTGTCCTCCATAAATAAAACATATGCACGACAGTTGGACAGAACTGTTTTTGTGCCTTCCTATTCAAATGAGTGTATCTCTATGACGCCTTTATCAATTTTCCCCATTCTTTCACCATTTTAAAGGCAAATCTATGATATATTTAGATATATACTTTTCATGTTCATGATATCTCTTGTTCTTAAAATATGGATTTCATTTAACTATTGCAGTTTTTTTGACTCACTCGGTATAGGAAGCATATAGTCTTAACTCCTTCACATGGGAGAAGGAAGCCAGGCCGACAGAGAACATCATATCTGTCCCATATCCAAAAGATATTGGGAGATACAAACAACATGTTTCATCCACAGGCTATAGCTGACCTGGCTCAAAACCAAAGTGATTGGAGAACATTTGTGATCGCCTGCTGCGCAGCGGACCGATGATGATGATGCGGTGACTTTGTCACTTTAAACTATTCAACCGTTAATGTCGTAAAGACCCTTTCGATGTTCTTTGTGAACATTCTTAACCACAGGAATCACATTGTGCAGAAGGAAAATGATGCAAGCAGAAAAATCTATGATATTTCTGGTTTGCATCAATTGATTTTCTTGAAATTTTCAACGATGATGAACACAACTATGATCTTTAGAATGTATTATTTTGAGGTCGCTGGTGTGCCTAACTTCTGAGAAAATCAGCGCCGTTTCCATTCACAATGTTTATTGGGACACTCTGTAGCTGTAGTAAAGTAAAGCAGCTCTTGAAGTCAAACATGTCTTATGTGTGTTAGTGTGTCACAATCGTTTGTTACTGCACCACTGATATGGATATAAGCATGACAGGCACGTAGTACACATTTTTGGCAACACTAGCGCAAAATGTTTGTATACTGTTCCGTTAATATGGGTACAGGCATCGCAAGCGCGTCATACATGTGTTTCACCAGTGCCTCAATACACAAAGGATTGCGCAATCATTCAGGCATGGAAAAGTAATATGTAAATAGTGTAGAAGTGGTAGGCCATTGCATTCTTTGACTAGTTGTCATGTAGGCTAGATGTTAAAAGCATGTTTGTTGCAAATGAACCCCCGGAACTTGAAATGACAATTCCCATTCACATTTTGACTGTTTTCATTGGACTTGTCAAAAAAAATATGACCTTGTCGGTTTATATTCCAGGAAAATAGGTAACCTCGTTGAGGATGTCAAGCCCAGGAAGACACGTTTTATATGTTAAAAGGCCTTGTAATTAAAACTCTACTGCTGTATTTCATGACATTTGAGTTATATTCATTTAGTTTGAAAACAATTCAGCAATTTGCAATCTGTTCGCAAGTAGTTGCCCTATGAAGCATGCTGGATTGCCGCTGGTAGTGATTTCACAGACAGTGATGCCTTCAATGAAAATACCACTTCCTGAGAATCAAATGATATTAATAATTTGCCGTTTGTTGTACAAATATTTGTGAAAATTTCTTATATTCGTCAACATTTAGATTATAAACTTATTTATAGTCATGGCAATTGGTTGATAGGGATAATCAGTTGATTTGGTACCTGGGTATGCTAACGACGGGAGAGTACCTGACTACCCAAGATTTAGTCCTAGGCCTAGTTTTTATTAATTATACACAACTTGAGATTTCTTCTGTTTCTACCTCATTTACAAAACTGGAATGAGCGACACTCAAATATGTCCTTTTATCTGACATTTCATTGTCTTCAAAGTGTGATTTTGGCAGCTTCACTGTAAATTTTTGATCTACTTATTTTTAGTGAAGATCATTTTGATCCGTCAATGTGGTACAAATATTTCACTTTTTACAAAAGATTTACTTAAATGCCTGTGCATGTGACCGATAGATGATCAACAAAATTAAAAAGGAATGATAGGTTTTACACTCAACAGTCGCTATATAATCTTTTAAGTGTGTGTTGCATGAAATGAATTACAATGGCACTTGGTAAAGTTTTGTATGTTTTGAAGTCTTATTCTTTATTTGTTAATTGTTTTAGGGTCACTGATTGAGATAAATTTGGTTTCAAAATAAGTCTTAAGAGATTGCTCTTTACTTGATTTTGTGAATATGCTTTGTTCCTAGTTAGAAGATGTTGAATGTTAAAAAGGGGGCGTTAATTTTGGGTTACCGGTATAAGTTTATATTATTGAATATTTCCAGAAAATAAACAAAGAAATGCGAGATTTTAAAGCGAAAATGCGGTCTGCCAATGAGGAAAGAGACCAGCTGTCAAAAGAGAAACATGAACGTTTTAAGAAGAAGGCCAAAATGGAGCTAATCCTGAAGGATTTGCAGGAAGAGGTCCAAGGGGATATAAGTGCCGAGGTAAATATGCTCTGTTTTATCAAACAGAATGTAAATCTATAATTGTTGAATATTTCCAGACTATAAACAAAGAAGTGCGAGAATTTAAAGGGCGTATCCGGTCTGCCAATGAGGAAAGAGACCAACTGTCAAATGAGAAACAAGATCTTTTTAAGAAGAAGTCCAAAATGGAGCTAATCCTGAAGGATTTGCAGGAAGAGGTGAAAGGTGATGTGAATGCCAAGGTAGGTAGTCATCATCACAATAACAACCATTCAGACGACTAACAAGCATATGGGGTAAAGATTACGCACATTGTTAACATGTAACATATTTCTACATGACACAAGGGTGCACACCACTAATTGGAATTCCTATTCTTTTATATGCAAAGATACCATGATGTTTGGCCCAAAATTTCACATTCAGGGAGTGAAAATGCATTTAAACCTTTAATATTCTAAAATAAAATGAAATTTCCTATCAATTTAGATGCATTCCATTATGGGTTAAGCAGCTCATTTTTTTGCTAGACTATCGCAAAGATTTTCCATGTTACGGACGGCCGGTACTTCTAGATCATTTTGCGATCCTAAAGTCATTGGCAAATCATTAAATATCTACACGTGTTTGGGAAAAACAAAGTTTTTCTCATCAATATTTATAAAGACACATCTAAAGTAGAAATCTAGACCACAAATAAGGCACTCAAGCTGCATTTTAACAGTTTTTGAGATGCTTTAGGTCAACCAGTTCGACATGTAATGGCGTCATAATTGCGTCGTCTGCTATCAGTGGGCACCTATTAGTGGTGTGGACTCTTAACGCATTGCGTGTGCATTTTACAAAACTTTTGAAGCCGACAAATAATTGTAACAAATGAGAAAAACCAAGGGATAAAGTGGCATTTTCTTTTTAAAAACTGACTGTAGTTACAATGCTTTTCTGAAGGATGCACTGATCCCTTAAATTAAGCCCATGGCTTCTCTGTGTTACAAGATTTTATATATCTGTGTTACAAATTAAACGATTTCCGTGATATTTCATTTTCCACAATAAACCACTGAATTTTGTGTGATAAGTGAAACTGGCACAAATTTGTGGTTTAGACATTTTCATATCATCATTTCCCCTCCCACATAAATTATCTTCACATACTTTTAAACCTGTCCTCATAATCACCTAAATTGTTGAAGCCATCGCTCTATAGGAACGAATGTATTTTGTATACCGCCATATTTGATCATGATTACTACACATTGCATTGTGGGTAATTTGACACCATCACATCTTTGACGTCTATATTGCTAACTCATTACATATAGCCAACAAAAACAAAACAAAGGACAGTATAACCTGGTATTGTAGACCTAGAATAAATGCTTTAATTGATTTATTCAGTGGTTAATTACTGCTAATTTATTAGTTTTCTTTGTTTTAGCAGCAATTTTTAACTACTTTAGTGGCATTTTTTATGATTTGTTGAGCAGCCCAAAATTCTATGAATTTCCTGTTTTCCGTATCACACAAAATCGTGGGCTTACCTTAATATTTTAATTCTAGAGCTGCAGATCTTGGAAAATCTGGTTAAATGATTCATTTATTAAATTTGACAAAGTTCCTGGAATTTATTTCCATTGAGTCGCATGTTTTTGAAATTAGTATTGAAACTGAAGCATTTGATGCAGAACTACTAACCATACACTCTATGTTACGTTCGCATCAAAAAAGCAATTGAACTGATCAGTTGCCTTCATCTAGCCAATCAAAACACAAGAACATTGAAAATTAATAGTGCATTCCATGTATTGAGTTCTGGTTTGCGTGACGGCCATACCCGACGTTCTGTGCCTATGAATGTTACATTGTTTTGTCGGTGATGATTTATTTAGTTTAGTTTTGATTTTTGATGGCCATAAAAAAACCTAATTTCTTTTCACAAAAGATGCAATATTTTTTTCTATTGTGTATGAATTAGTTAAAAAATTTGCATTCCATTATGCTCATAAAATGAGACAAAATCAATACACTGCAGTAAATTTTGATTGCTGTCCAGTTTACTTGCCCCCTATGTTTCTTGTGAATTGGATGCATCAAAATGAACTGCATGCATTGATTTCGTCTCATTTCACTTGCGACAAGAAATCTGCATTTATTAAAAAACCTATAAAGAAAGCAGTGAGCATATCCCATCATGCACCATGCAATTCTTTGTTGTCGTATGCGTGACACACCAGCGTGAATAGCATGTTTTATTTAAATTCATTGGTAATTTTCAAACAATAGTCATATTGTGCATCTTTGTGTTGTAGTAAACAATAAAAAATCGCAAACGCAATTCTGATATTATTCATACACAACGCCACCGCAATTATATTTGCTCTTGAAGCTCAAAGGGATTGTGACAACAGATGTCAAAATGTTATAAAAGCTCAGCTATTCTCAATTTGGATTGCATTGATGCAAGTGGTGTTGTGTTTTGATATTGATCTACCAGAAACTGCTCAAAACTCCCCATCTTCATTTGCTTGGTGCTTTTATTTTTGCGTCATTGTAAATTCAGCTTAACATTGTTTTTTTTTGTTGCTACAACTAATCATGTTCATCTTTGTGTGTGAGTTAGATAAAGGCAAAACAACAAGTTTGTTTCCAGTGGCAAGTCTAAACAAACTTACTTTTTCCCTAACACTTGTTTTTACTTGAAACATGAGCAGGTTTTTTTTAAATGCATCTTGTGCTGAAGTGGTGGTTGTGGAACTCACTCTGCTGTGCCTTGGAACAGCCACAACTTAAGCACACAATGTTATTTTTGTAAAATTTCACGTGTGCTAAGTAAGGTACAGTTTTTTAATAGCTATGATGTATGGCAAGTTGTATATGTCATCAAACAGACATTGCCTGTGATGTATGTGTCTAATCATCAGATTTAATTATTGAATTTCACTTTTATCCAGGTGGTGTTAGAAGAAAAACTTGAGAAACTAGACATGGCTATCAATGCCAAACAACAAGAATTGGAAGAGGTGATGCCTCGCTATGACGAACTCAAGAAACAGGAGGAGCAGAGTACGCAAAGGTAGAGTTGAAATGATTGGTAGAGAGTAACCAGGAGCTAAGGGATAACGGGGATAAAACCACAATTGTTCAACAAAGTAGCCCTATGAAATCAGTTTGCATGTGGTAAAATTCATGCCAGGTACTAGTTGCCAGAAATATTTCAAAATAGCCCCTACAGTCAGAAACAAAAACAGAATTCTTATTGAGTGTTGATTGTTTGGTGTGATACAGACAAAAATGTATATTTACAAAGAATTACACAAGAAAAAAAGGCTAAACACAATTTAGATGATGCTACACGCAAAGTAGTAGTTGATGTTACCATACATCCAGTTGAATTTGGAACTGTTCAATTTATTTATTTATAACATTCGGCTGTAAGCCAGGCTAATCCTAATAGTGCAAATGCATAAGGAATTCAAGGGACGCCTCCATGGTGTGAAAGACAGAATATTGGAAAGAATTTTCTATGTCACCGCTGTGTATGATTTCTTTTAACAAATTAAACATATAACGGATAATTTTGAATTTTTATCAGTTTTTAAATTATGTGCTTAGAGTATACAGTATAAACTCGTTAATACAAATCGTTGGGGCCAAGAGATTGACATTGATGAGATGTGTGCATATGATGAAACTTTCAACTGAGCTATGCAGTGATTGTGATATTATTACAAGTGATTTTCTGATGCATGTATTCATCTCATTTGATTTTGCTGTTATCTTATTTGGAATTTCAGTGCATTAGCCTTTGAAATGATGCCTGCTTTGCACAGTTCACAAGGACCTTTCTTTAGTCATTATAGTCATTATGCATTAACATTGTGTTGTTTAAATATAATCAAGAGCTTAGTGCAAACCTTTGAGGGCTCCATGAACTCCCAAACTGAGCATAGGATTAAATTTCAAACCAAAAGTAGATTTTGGATTGTACAATTATTGTTTTTGATATTAAAGGGGCATTGGACAAGTTCAGCATCATCTCCACACTTTTCCCCAAGCATTTTGAAATGTTTGCATCATTTGACATATATCAGCGGTAATAATGACAGTATGCAAAGTTCCATTGTCAAATTCAAACCCTATATCATTATTTAAATATTCTTTTTATTTTTAATTATCGTTGTCGACAACTATAAATACTGCCCCCTATAGTGGAATTGTTAAAATTGGTCTTTT
Source organism: Ophiothrix spiculata (assembly GCA_000969725.1). NCBI lineage: Eukaryota > Metazoa > Echinodermata > Ophiuroidea > Amphilepidida > Ophiotrichidae > Ophiothrix > Ophiothrix spiculata. The sequence goes on along the minus strand of JXSR01S039713.1, from coordinate 9,467 downwards.
CGGGAGATCTAATGCAAACTCCAAATTTCTTTTGATTTATCCTCAAACTCGTTAATACAAATCTTTGGGGCCAAGAATGTACTTTTGTGTTAAGCAAATTTCGAGTAAACTGTAACAGACTGCTGCCAATAAAAATCAATTGCATTGTATATAATGGTACTGATACTGCACTGGCTTATAGCATGGGGCATCTGTAAGCTTACTTAAAAGCCTATAACGTCAGAAAAATCTCACTGACAGACATGAATCAACGAAATATTGTAATAAAAGAATAATCGCTAACTTAAAACATCAAATTTTCCCGCATTTACTTCAAAATTACTAACTTAAATCAAGCCATGCAGCGCGAGGAAACATCAAAATCAGCCATATTGGTCTAGCTAAGTACTGGACTTGCTGATTTTCAAGTAGGGGTGTTTTTTTATGTGTTTTATATAAACATCAATGTTTTTAAAACTTGAATGTATAAGATAACGGCGATAATACTTTTCGTGCAGAGTTTTCGTGTTATCTTTCGAAAACGCAATGTAAAATGTACAGTAGGGATGGTCACTTGCTTTCGACTTAAGTGGGTTTCGTACTATTTCTTTCGTGTTAAAAATGAAAAATACATGATAAAACAGTAGGGAAAAGTGTGGGTTTTAAGTTCCTTTCGAGTTACGCGGTTTTATGGGTTATATGTTTTCGTGTAACCTAGTTTCCACTGTAATTAATAAATCTTTTGTATTAATTCATAACATTATTGACATATTCTTTTTTATTCTCCTGGCTTGAAAAATAGAAGGGGGAACAGGTCGTAGTAGTAGATTACTGTATCCTGTGTTTTTGATTGTTGAACTTTGTTGTTGTCTGTTGTAGAAAGGTTTAACATTAGCCTCTAACTTCTGCATACTTTGATGGATTTTAAACTTCGGTTGTATGTGTGCAAAATGGGAACATTCATTTGTTGATAAGGTCCAAATTGTATACCAAGGTGAAAGGCATAAGGTCAAGTAAAATTGGCCTCAATTAAAAAGTCGGAATTGAAACAAACTTGATTTATAAATATAATATATCTTTTTGATCTGTTGGTGCGGTCATAGAATGAATGAATGAATGCCAAGGCCCAGTACAGTATATTTGTTATGTTTGTGTTTCAAATCAGCAGTGAATGCATCCTTGCCAATTGAGATTCAAGTGGATTATTTGAATTATGTTTACCTTTTTTCAGGCTTCAGGCGTGTGAACAAAGACGTACGGAACTATTTGCCAAGCAGGGCAGAGGAAATCAGTTTACCACAAGGGAAGACAGAGACAAATGGATCAAAAAGGAGCTCAAATCCCTCAACAAATCCATCAAGGACAAAGATGAACAGGTATTAGAAAGATCTTAGTTGTTCTTGTGGATGTGAGATTTGTTCTTATCAATGCGATTTCAAGATATTTCTGGATATTCTTCAATTCACCAGACACTCTATTCCATTTAGTATTTACATTTTGAATAATGTATGATTAAAAGTCATGAGGGTCATTAAAGTGAGTTGGATTTGTCAAAATTGATGTGATTTCTGCAATAATAAGAGCCTAACCATAAAATAAGAAGCAAAACATTTTGGCTGTTTGTGTGTGGGTGGTGGGGTTTGTATTGGGGCACATTTTATTTTTCCTCTAGTGGCTACCAATTATAAATATGGCTTTCAAGGAAGTTATAAGGAAATTGTAAATTCCAGAAATCTTTAAGACACTCAGTGAGGTAACAGAAAAGCACATTCACACAAAAAAATAACTACCGTAAGGCTGTGTTAATCTAATAATAATAATAATAATGGGATTTTATAGCATCTTTTACTACATGTATGTATGCAAAGTGCTGTTGCCAATTATTATTACGCTGCCATCAGGAACCTGTCACATTCATTTCGCTTCAACTAGGATGGCTGCATGGTCGATGCGCACATCCTATCTGCACTTGGATTGTTAATGTTTCCCATAATATCCCCCCAATATCGCTTGGGTCGACAAAGCAATCGAGATTAAATGCCTCGCCCCAAGGACATAACCTGTCCATAGGTTATCACTCAAATGGATCATTGATGAGATGTGTGCATATGATGAAACTTTCAACTGAGCTATGCAGTGATTGTGATATTATTACAAGTGATTTTCTGATGCATGCATTTGTCTCATTTCGATGTCATCTTGTGTTGTTTCCAGTGCACTAGCCTTGTGGATCTCAATATTTTGTGTTCTTTGGCAGAGTTTACAGAGACTTTTCTCTAGCCATTGTACATTGATGTTGTGTTATTGAAACGTAATCTAGTGCAAATCTTTGGGCTTCATGAACTCCCAAGCTGAGCTGAATTAAATTTGAAGCCAAAATTAATTGTCATGATTTGCAAAACTCAATGAGTTTCTGGGAGGCGCGGAAGGTATTAATCATTCACCAAATATATAAGCAAGGGCATATCTTTAAATGATGTCACCCAGCTTTCAATTAGACAGACGAGGATGCTATACATTCACCAACAAAAATGTTGATTTAGTGAGATGGTGGATTGGATTGAAAAAGCCTAACATGAAAATGATTATGTAAATGCTGCTATGAATCAATGACATGACCTGTTGACCCATTATTGACTCTTTGCACTGTCCAGTATTTACGGATAGAGCCTTAGTATGGAGAGCGAAGTTATAGTGTTTTTTTTTATTCACTAGATTACAAGAGCTATCTAATATGTAGAAATCAAAAATCCAGTGGCACTTTCAAGCTTTCCCTAATACATGTAGTACACATTGGTATTCATTTTTTTTTCTTGTTAGATCTCACGTCAAAGAGAAGATATAACATCAGATATGAAGAGAAATGAAGAACTTGAAGCTCGCATGGCCAAACTCAACATAGATATAGAGCAGATGAAGGACACTGTAGAAGCCTCCAATCGCAGCCATTATGACCTCAAGAAACGCAAAGATGAGCTGCAGAATGAAAGAAAGTAGGTCGTAGATGATAAGAAAATAGGGTGGCAATGTCAACTCACATTGCACGACTAAGTCACCAATTGTCCGAAGTCGTGACTATTTATGATAGTCGTGACTATCAACTATCAATAACCACTAGTCTACTAATTCATTTCTGCTACAAACCACAAAAGTTTTCCCTCATAATCTACATGTAGAGATTATATTCAACTGTCCATAGTTTTTAGAACTTTGGTTATCTTTAAAATAGGTTATCATTTACTTGGAGGAAGTTTTTTTGGCAAGTTTTTCGGGCAAAACTAAATGTTAAATTCATGTTTGGGACATTTTTCCTGTGCCGATCAAACTAAAAGAATAGTCGCCAAGATAGTCGTAGTTGTGCCTATTTGATATCAACTTGTCGACTACTAAAAAATGGCAGTCGTTCAATGTGAGTGAATTGAACCCTAGGACATGGATATTGTAAAGTTTTCTGCCACAAATTATTCTTATAATTGCATTTCATTTGCTTGTAAAATTATGAATAAATCAAGATTCTCAAACACCCAGAATTATTTCTTTACCATTTAGACAATCAAACTCAACTTGATCAAACAATTTTTAAAATGAATATGTTAAGTCAGCATTGTGGTACGCAATCATTTATTCTGAAATTGATAAACAATATGTGTGTATGATGAAAATGTCAGGCAGAGTATGGTGGTATACCATCCATACAGTGATTCAGATCTTACAAGTGATTTTCTGATGCACATACTATTCTTTAGGATTGTTTAATTTATGTTTCATATTGAATTGCAGAAAACAGTAGCTCAAGGCAAAAACAAAAAACAAGTTTGTTTCCAGTGTGCCGCGCGCATTTCGTTTTGGCGTCATATATTTGCGCATTTCATTTTTTATTTGATATTTTAGAAAACGAAAATCAAAATAGCCAATTTGATAAAAAGAACGGGGAAAATTGCAAATTTTTTACTAAAGATGTGTTTTCTTTTCAACAAAAACTTGAAACCAAACAGGTTTCTTATTACTGAAAAAATCATCACCCATGCGGATTTTCAATCAAAATTTGCCTTAGCACCTCTTGAAACAATACAAAAAAATGAAAACAAAATAAAATAAGAAACCGCATTTTGCATTTAGGTTTTTTGACCACCTACAGGAAACAATTTTTTTTTCTGCCTAATATGATTATGTTTTTTGTTGGTATGGTATCCATATACTGAACATTAAATTTGCTGCATATATGTAGATTAATTTTTTGCGTGTGTTTGTTTCAGTCAATTTTGGAGACAAGAGAACAGTATCCAGCAAGAAATAGCTACCACTAAGGATGAACTGCACAAGAAGGAACAGACACTGAGGTCTATGACAGGGAAGGTAGGTGCTTAGTGTAGGCACTTGATAATTAGGCAGTGTTCACACAAGTCATGATTAGTCATGACCGGCTCTAGACCGAGACAACTTAGCAGTTGCGTTCCCACCAGGACACCACTTGCGTGTTAAAACTAGTGACGCGTCACTTTTTGTCATGAGTGAGGCACTTTCTATAATTGCGCTCCCACTGGGAGTTTGCTCGTGAGTGGCTCACAAACAAGAATATAGTCATGACCAAATTCTTCTGTGTGAACACGCCCTTAGTTACAACTTTTGTTATTTTACAATTGGAGAAAATATGATCAGACTTATTGTTTTGCCTGTCATGTATCACCTCAAAATGAATAGGTGTATATATTATATTTAGAAATAAATGCACCATGAGGAAAAAGGAGTGTACATTCTGTTTCATAAATTGAGTGATTTTCAAATCAAGAATGATGTTAATAATTTGCCAAAAACAATAGAGGGCCACTTCAATACTCAACAGGGGTTATCTGCCGGTTCTGGGCGTTTTTGGTGGTTGGCTATTTATTCCGGTTGAACCGGCTAGCAAGCACCGGTTGAGTTTTGAAGTAGCCCTAGACATCTTGATAAACATTATTGGAAAACAGTACACCCGATTCAAACATGAAATATTCCATTTCAAGCAGAGCAGTTCACATCAGATGTGTGTATACCTATTTCGCGCTGTAATATTCAATACACAATTCATTGTGTTTAGATCTTAACACCCTGCATATATTTTCTCACAGTGTATAGCTGTTTGGAAGTATAATCACACTTATTGACTAAGTATATTGATTATCATTATATCTTGGCAATCTTGGTACATGTGATTCTGTTTATGTGCATATGATGACACTTTTGATGAGAGATTGATGTATTACACATCAATGCAATGATCAGATTTTTACAAGTGATTTTCTGAAGCACCCAAACAAAAAATATACATGTATTACTTGGTATGATTTATTTCAAAATCTAGTTTTCAAGGCAGTTGGATCTTGGGAAACTAATGGTGAAATAATATGGAGTTACATTGTTGTCTCTATTTGTGATGGCTCACCCCGAAAGGGGGACTTTGAAGATGAAATCAATTTTGATTTTATCATTTCATCTGTTATAACATTTTCTAAGCTTTAAAATGACACATTACTTGTTGAAATTGATCAAGGCGATCAAATTTTACAACAGAAAATATGCTAAAAATTCTTATTATTTTCTTTATTTTTCCTTCCTATTTTCATCAGTTTCTCGAAAAGTGTTTTGTCGCAAAATCCCCCTTTTCGGGGTGAGTCATCACATTTGTTGTATGGATTGTGTTTCCAAATTGAATTTATTGCCAATGTGCAAAAGGCTTGAACCAAATTAGCAGGGCAATTGATTTTATGTTGTCTTGTGGTGTGATATTCATTGCAAGGTCAAGATTAAATGGGGAAAACTGTGTCATAGCAATATAATTAAGAAACTCGCAAACACCCAAAAAATTGGAAGTATTTTGTGTCTTGTTTGTTGTTGTTGAATATTTAGAAAACTGGCATCTGTCCAGGCAGGAAACTATGTTAAATTATATGCCAAATTGTGTCATTTCAGGCTGTTCTCAGAGGAATAGACAGTATCAAAAAGGTATTGGATTCATTCCGCCAAAGAGGAATTAACAAAGATGTCCTGGAAGGTTATCATGGTATTCTCATTGAAAACTTCCAGTGTGCTTCAAGATTTAACACGTGTGTGGAGGTGACAGCTGGTAGTAGGTGAGTTTGTAGGGAGGAATTAACAAAGATGTCTGGGAGGGTTACCATCAGCAGTGGATTTAAGGAAAAGGGCCCTGTCAGCAACTTAAGATGGGGGCCTTTTTAAAAACAAAAAAATGGTCGGACTAAAATATGGAATTTTTTGATGTGCGCTTAGCGCGCGACAAAAAAACAACCGGTAAGTTATTAAATTTCACCTAAAAATAGCTTTAAAATCTTGAAATTCGTGCCAAAATTGTCAATTTGGACTTAAAATTGATACATTATCTTCAATTTCACGCGTAGCACGCAAAAGTTTTGCCATTTTACGTGCAATTAAGGTTTTTGACTGGGTGAAAATGCCCCCATGCCTCCCTAGTACTGCCCCTAGATCCTAGCTGGTAAAATTGACCCCACAAAACTTTTTCTTGGGTCCATCGCAATATCTTAGGGGAAAAAGTTGTGTGGGGCCAAGTGCTCGGGTCCATGATGCTACAAGAACACTGGGTTTTCTATGAATCTTATTGGGAATTCTTTGGAAGCATTTTTTTTCCTTTCCTTTAAAACTTTTTAAGGGCCATTTTAAGGGGTCAGCAGCTGGTGGCTTTGCTGATTCTTAAATCTTCCACTGATAAGGGCCCTCCTTGGATCTCAGAAATACCGAGGCCATATTATCCATTAAAGCCCACCTTCAAGTAGACCATCGCCTTGAGCAAAAGTTAGGTTACTTTCCATGCTTATAAAAAATAATTTGTATGGGACCTGTGGGGCCCATGCAGTGTCCTTCACAG
>JXSR01S039703.1:4287-14717 GCA_000969725.1 Ophiothrix spiculata | reverse complement strand
TGAACAGAAATTGAATCAGTAATATCAAAAATAATGCTGCTGTACCTTCCTCTCAAACCACAATTCGATGGCCAAAGAGAGGAGTGAGAGGAAGATATGGTGCATATACATTTTGTAACTATAGGGCCTATGTCATGTATAAAGAGCATGCAATTTTAAAAGGCCTCACAAAAAAGACAGAATTGCTGCCAAGATAGTGCCTGCCCGGTGTCTTGGTATTGCTTGACATCCAATTAGGGTACGCCAGATCGCGGGTTTGAATCCCGCCTTGGACATAGTGAAAATGGGCATGTTTGAATAGGACGGTAGTAACAACACAGAATTGCTGCCTAGACAGCGCCTGCCCGGTGTCTTGGTATTGCTTGATATCAAATTGGGGTACGCCAGATCGCGGGTTTGAATCCCGCCTCGGACATACTGATAATGGGCATGTTTTGTATCAACACAGAATAGCGCCTGCCCGGTGTCTTGGTATTGCTTGATATCAAATTGGGGTGCGCCAGATTGTGGGTTTGAATCCTGCTTTGGACATAGTGAAAATGGGCATGTTTTGTATAGGGCGGTAGTAACGACACAGAATTGCTGCCAAGATAGCGCCTACCCGGTGTCTTGGTATTGCTTGATATCAAATTGGGATGCGCCAGATCGCAGGTTTGAATCCAGCCTCGGACATACTGAAAATGGACATGTGTTGTATAGGGCGGTAGTAACAACACAGAATTGCTGCCAAGATAGCACCTGCCCGGTGTCTTGGTATTGCTTGATATCAAATTGGGGTGCGCCAGATTGTGGGTTTGAATCCCACCTCGGACATACTGAAAATGTTCATTTTTGTATAGGCCTTTCCCCAGGAGATGGGTTAGGATTAATGTACACTGATTGTCTGCAATAAAAACCAATGACTATCAAGCCTTTTTCATTATGTGCTCAAGTAATTTGATCACTATGCAGACTAGACGGACGATAAACATCAGCAATAGAAACCCGCTCAGAAGTGAACAATTAATGATAGTGCTGAGACAAAGTAAATCACACACATTCTTATTATTCACATTCTAATTTCTGTGTTTTTTTGTTGTTGCTTGTTCCAGCTCTACGGGGCGGTAAACATGGCAGCGCAGCCAGTCTGAATTCAGCTAAGAGAAGGCAATCATCAGCCGGCAGTGGCAGAGGATCAGTAAGTTGAAGCTACTTAGACATTTTTAGATAAAAAAATCAACAATCCCATTTTTTTTCTAGGCTAAATTGAATATTCTAGAGTCCCCAACATTTTGCATAGGTCAATTTTGATCTTTAAATCACTTACAAGAACTCTATGTGAATGTGTATTTCTTACATACACTATACATAATCAAAACAAAACAAAACTGAATAATGTTGGGTCATAGAAAATGTTGAAATCTGAATATATGTACACATTTTTATTTCTTGCACTCATGATTCTTGGCAATGCCTTTGTATAAATTCAAAGCTAGGGGACTGAAGAATTGAGAGGGAACTAACTGTGAGCACTGAATGGTGGGATTTTATCAATTTGATTCATGTGTTTGTCAACAGCAAAAGCTGATGCGATAAATAAATATCCTCAACTCACTGTGTATGGAGAGAGGCTACTATTCTCATATTCTCAAGAAAATTATTTTCTATCTTAAACATGTTGATCATTACGTGTAAAACCAGCTTAGTTGCATCTGTACAAAAAATGGGTGTCGAATATGTTTGTCAAGACCAGTTTTAAATGACTTTTAGGCCCGTATTCCAGAAAGGTGTTTAGCTAAACCACGGCTTAACTGATCTTCAACTGTCCAGGAATGATACGCACAATTGCAACTTTTAAGTGGAACAGTTCAATGAGTTGTGCTGTTGAGGAGAATTAAAACCGTGGTTTAGCTAAACTCCTTTCTGGAATACGGGCCAAAATGTTTAATGGTGTTACTAATGTTTTTTTGTACTACCCCTCCTTTTTGTTGGAAATCTGTTAAATTTTTCCTCCTTCCTATCTTTCTTCAGCAGAGAGGAAGTCGTGCATCGTCTGCCAAGCTAGAGGCAGAGTTGGATGAGCAAGAAATGAAGGTATGTCTTGCTGTAAAATTTATGTTAAGGGGCGCACCATTAGATTTCCAGGGGCAGTAGGAAGTTTATTGAAGAAAAAATATTCCCCTTCACAGGCAGGAGAAAAAAAAATTCCCCTCTGAACATGGAATAGGCAGAAAAACAGTAATTTCCAGGGAAAAAATTTGCTCCGAATGGGGCGCGAAAAAAAAATCAACCCGAATCCAACTTCCTGCTCCCCTGGAAATCTAATGGTGCGCCCCTAAAACATATACAGGGTGAACAAAAAGTCCCACTACTACTTTAAATCAGCATAACTCAAAAGCTAAAAGTCACATCTTAGGGGTCTTAGTATAGGTCAAGAGAAAGGTCAAATTTTCAAGTTTGTTCAATTTCAAAAATAAGGGTGTTAAATTGTTCATCATGAAGCAAACAACCAACTTTATCATCCCAAATGGTCGTGCACTCTGAGAGCACTAATGTGTCTAGTTGGTTTTGCAATAGGACTTTTAGTTTTTGAGTTACACTAATTTTAAGTATTACGGTAGTGGGACCTTTTGGACACCCTGTACATACATAAATAATACACAATATTATAAATTACATGAAAACATTTAAAAATGCAAACTACTGAAGGTCATAAAGCATTAGAAGCAAAATGAATCGACCAGTCTCATATGCATTCTCATACATGCAGACACATGCATTATATATGTAGTCAGAACATACAAACTGTGAATTTTACTGACTTTAATGACTGGCAATAAATTTAGAATGATGAAGAAATTTAAGTTGTTTGCATTCTCTGTTTGGGTTCATTTGTAGGTTAGGAGACCACTCGCCACCATCTTATTCACTATTTTGTAACTGAACTATTAAAGGAGCATAGTGTTATTGCTTCAACTTTGAACTTTTTGAGATTTTGGGATCAAAATATTGCTCTTTTTTCTCTCTCAGAAAGTTCTTTGCTTAGTTATGTTCGGTGTTGAAGATATATATAAAAATGTGTAAAATTATGGTAACCATTATTAATTTTATACAGTAATGTATAGGCGGCTCTGAAATACATAATTGCCCATAAAACCAATATGGTTTGATTGATTGAGCTGAAATGTGAAACTTTAAACCTCTTTAGTGGTCATCTTTTATATGACACTGAAAACATAATTAAGGAAAATCGACAGAGAACATCATCATAGGTCTTCCAAACACCAGAAATCATCTCATATATGCTAAAGCAGTTTTAGCCTCCATGCTAATGATTTATTGTGCCTCTATTTCAGCCTCACAAGTACATTATCCAAGCCAAAGTTCTAAGGAAGAGTTGGCCGCTATCAGAGAGTAGCTGGGCGTTTGTGCAAGTGTTGAAAGATCTGGAGAAAAATGAACTCAAAGGTAACGGAAAGTTAGGTTTACATCCCTATGGTAGTTGGGTGGCTAATCCACTTAACCCTAAAAGAGCCGGTTGTTATTTTTTCGCGCTGAAACTTCTTGACTTTTTTCCTTAAAGCCACTTCTGTGAAAATCGGACCTAGGGTTGGGACGTGGCGTTCCGTAATGGCACGCTGGGTCAATCGAAAAACTGACCAAAAACTGATTTTCAATGCAAATTACATACAAATCGTGTTTTTTGTTATTAGGATACACTGCCACTATGTTTTATTATATTTATTTGATTTATTTGGAGTAAGGACATGCCTAAGTATACTTTGACACACATTATTGATAAAAATTGCAACTTTTGCTCGAAAAAATAGCGAAAAACCATTATTTTGGCGATTTTTGGTGATTTTCGCGTTTTTCGACGCGACGTCACTTATGACGTCATACAAGGTCCGATTTCAATTTTTTTGGTACCAATGGACTCGTGAGGGTCCTAGCTATCCACCAGTACCCTACACATGATGTTTCGTCAATCGGTTTCCGAGATCGGAAGGGGGGTGGGCGGAATCCGCCCCCGGCTGTGAGGTGGGTCGAAAAAGCCCGGCTCTTTGAGGGTTAAAGGGTACAGTCAAAATTCATTTTTGATTTTTGACTTTCTTTTTGAAATATTGCCAAAAATAGGTTCAAAATGACCAACAAAAAATCATATTGGACCTAGTTTTGGCAATATTTCAAAAAGTTAGTCAAAAATCAAAAATTTGAGAAATGCATTCCTAGACTCTAAAAAGCATAAGAGGTCCAACATTTATTTTTGCAAAATTTAGTTAGGTTGTTTACAAATGGTCCAAAACTGACCTAACAATGGTCTTCTTGTAAATCCACACCTAGAAATGTATATACTATTATATGGATTTACTTATCTGTTGCTGAAAATGAGGGGTTGACTGTGCCCTTAATTAAGACCTCTGTAGAAGATATTGTAAAAAGTCTACCACAGAGGGTGTAAGAGTTGAATATGAATCGGCTAATTGAGCATTTCTATTGGCTTATAGCCACCACGTTGTTTCTCTCAACAGTTATCATAACATCTGGCTATTGTTTTAAAAGTTTTCAATCCATTGTGATTTTCTTAAATTTTGCATGCTTGTTTTTCTATGATTATCAGTGTAAAAATGAGTGCATCACGTAGTATAATAGTCTGCTTGACATTGTTTAAAAGCATGATCTTTTTCACAAACGCTTTCAAATCTTAACTTAAATACTTGCTTTGTTTATCTTGCATGCTTTAAAAGTTGATACTTGTTTCTCTAATGGACATATAGCACTGCTTATTATTCATATTTGCAGAAAGCATGATCTTGTACATTAATGCTGTTAATTTCTCTATGTAGTTGTATCATCATGATGAAGTCAACTTTTCTTCAAGTGCACAATTTTTTAAACATCCGTGTTCAAAATTGTGGCGAGCTGGTCATTGTCTGTAATATTGATCTCTGCATTGTAAAGCAGAGTAATTATTTGACATTTTTGTTGCTGAGCCGGTGTACGAATGTGAGAAGTTCAGCTTGTCATATAGACCATGATCATTCCAGCTTTTTAGATTTTTCTTTACCACCTTTTTTACTTACAACAATGAACTTTGACAACTCACAAAGAATTCAAAACAAAAATAGACATTCTTCAGAGATTCTTTCTGAAAAGAATTCGTAATATAAATTGGTCTGAGACAATTAGAAACAACAAACTATATGAGGAAACAAACGATAAATTATTGAGCATGATCGTCAAGAAAGAAGACTGTCCTTGTTAGGCCATCTATTAAGCGATCAAATAGGTCCTAACCAAATTCAATGTCAGATGCAAGAGAGGGAAACCAAAGCTGAGATGGATTTGGTCTAGCATGAGTTCATTGAGGGCGCCATGTCAACCTAGACGATACAGCATTTCTGAACATGAGGTTGAGATTGCACATTTTGAAAAGTTGATATCATTAGGCGTAAAAAAAAAATGTTGTGTTGCCCTCACCCGCCCAGTCGTAAATTTTGAAATTCTACGACCGGCATTTTTATTTTTTATTTTGTACACGCTTGTTGTAATTTTTTTGATATTTACGTGTTTTTCGCCTTGAAAATGCAGTAAATACTTCGGCGACTCAATGGACATGTTTTTGTTTTGGAAGACTCTATTCGCAGTATCGGACTGCGAATAAATTCCCAGTATCGGACTGTGAATAAGAAGATGCCGATGCCACCTAAATAAAAATTCACAGTATCTGCAGAACTGCGAATAGTAGACGAGCTGCCTCTTATTCGTAGTACGATACTGCAAATAGGTTAGTTTTTAGCTAGTCTCTTGTAATACTTGAAATCCTCGATCGCGAAACTACTAGTATGCATGCAGATACGTAAAAGTCTAGCACTCTCTGTGCAGAGGTCAGCGATCAGAAGTCATCACATTCTTTTTTGTATGTATATTCAAAAAAAAAAATAATTCAAAATTCTTGAATTGGAATGAAATAAATGGAACCGGAAGGTGTACTACCTTTTTAGTTACAGGTTTAAAAAATATTAGCAAACAACAATTTTTATTTTATTTTTTGAATCATTTATTTTATCAAATTTTCATGAATATATTTCGCACAAAAAACACTTCTCACCTCACATATTTTGCATTGTACCATTTATCTCAAGAACTGGAGGTCATACTTACATTAATACTAAAAAAAAAATCAGACCGTCCGGTCCTCCCGTTTTTTGGCCTGTGAGGGGAACACAACATTTTTTTTTTGGCCTTGCGGCATTGTATAGTATTTTTAATAATTAAGTTTCTCTGTTCGCGGGGGTTTTGGAGAACGACGCTTGTTGCTACAGTGATTTGCGTGAAAGTCACATGTATTTACAGCGTGTGATTGGTCTAATTCCAGCGCTTGTGAAGCGCCGACGATCGCGTGCATTACGCTCGAGTTAAACGATGCAGTACGCAGGGAAACTTAATAAATAAAAATACTTTAACTCTCTGTTATACATTGCAAAGCAGCAAGGCTGGACAGACACTTACAGAATTCAAACTCACTTTATTATGCTTTCTTTATCTGTTGCTTTCCGTTTATACTAAATAATTCTTTTGAGATTATTTTTCCAAATTATTTCATTTGAATGAAGTATAACGAAATATTGACATTTTAATACTACTCACAAAACAACCCATTAAGTTGAAGTGATAAAATATCAATTGTATTTTGAGTCCAACATCATTTCCACTAGTTCATACTGCAAAGAAATTACTCAGATGATAACAAAATATTCAATTTTTATTTGTTTTGTTACTAAATTAAATGTGAATATCTACATGGAAACTACAGTCTTGCAGCAACCAGTCAAAAGTAGGTTTCAACTTTTCAGTAGTAAATAACAATGATACCGTAAATGATTTTAATACTACATCCGGTACTTGGTAGATAACATAGTGATTTAAATTAGACCAGCTTTTCTTTTTTTTACTAACATGCTTTAGGCACTAGTCTCTTTCACAGCACTGCTAACTCTGCTTCTGTCTTTCTATGTTATCCATGTCTGTTTGCTATGAGCAGTAGCGGGAATTGATGTAGCTGAGATGGAACCTAGTGATAAAGATGAGGACCATCCATCTTCCTCTTCAACAAACAAAGGGAAAAAACACTGTAAATGACTACATTTACTATGGCTACCTTCTTCGTATTGGTTCAGAAAATGTTCTTGAAGATTTACAAATAATGGGACAAACAACATGAGAGCTCAGAATGTACATTCCAGGAGTAGAGATTGTGTGTACACGATGACGCGTCACCAAATGTGGATTGACGCTGCATATTCAACTGCGCGTATGTGTTTGCGGCTACGCATTATACCTACGCGTACTACCAAGTCGCTCGTCAAGGCCACAACCATTTGAAGCGCATTGTTCCAATAGCAACAAAACTGTTTCAATTACCCCGTCGATATTGATCTAATTATAATGACTGTTAACCCTGTGATTGGTTACACCTCTGCCGCGCCCCTATTATGATGTCATCATTACCGTACTCTAAATGTGCAATGCAAACCCATAGAAAAAACAATGATAAATTTATTTTTACAAGATTAGGAAAACTTTCAGTCAATGCTTTATAAACTTAGTCAAATAATCATGTTGAGACTATGAAAAATATTATTGACAGAAAAAATTTAAATTAACGTGATCGAATATGCTGAAAATGTTGATTTTTAGAGGCGTTTGACTGACGTTTTACACCATGCCCAAAATATCACAGATGTCTAGTAAAAATTGTACGACAATCCACTATAATTTGCCTTTTCTAGTATTTTAATTCGGGATTTGATCTGCGTATAATAAGATAGGTAATAGTCTGTAGATAACATTAATAACCAGCTAAATAGGTTGAAAACAATGGTTTTTCTAATCCAAGCTGTATACGTCCTGTATACAACATAATTGTTGGTCATTATTTTATGGGTTTTACTGTTGTGTGTTCAAGTATACATGTTGAGTACATGTGCTCTGATGTGCTGGTGCTAAATTGGCGTGACCTCGCCTATCTATAAACTGTTGAATAAGATCAATAGATATATTGGGATTTCAAATTGTCGTGAGGCGCACAAACGTATTGAGTTGAATGTACATTCCAGGAATCTACATGGATGTACATTACAAGCTCTCGTGTAGTTTGCCTCAATATTTCAACACCAATTTCTAATTTTTCTAATGTCTGGCAATAATTGCAAAGTCATTTTAAACTCTCCATGGTTTGCTACATCTTGCAATTTTATATATTAATATTATCATTGTCTTTTTGATCTATTAGATTCCAAGCTATTATAGTCAAAATGTGTATTTGTAAGTCTTCAAAAGAGCAGTCTATGTTTACATGAATATAACAACTTCATGCCCCAGCTCCTTTACAACGTTCAGCTAGGCTTTTGCTGCCGCACAAATACTCATAAACAGTTGTTCCTCCCGTAGTCACAAAGATATGCTTACATCTAAACCCGGGTGGGGGATGCACTGACATAGAAAGGTGGTACAGTTATGTGCGTCCCTCCCCCGTTAAACCCCCTCCTCAACCCTCCCGGCATCTAACTTATTTATATTCTTTCATACCTGTACCTCTTCAGGAAATTCAAAAAAGCCCTCCATTTAAACATTCCTACCCATCCAAAAGACTTGCAGCATCTCTTGGTCCTACACAAACATCCATAAAGTCCAGACTGCACTTGTTACTACAATCTTGCAGAGATGCCAGTTTTCTTGTTTTAAGCTGATTTCAGGGGGGTTTTTTTACTCCAAATTTACACGTTTTTATATATTTTCAGCCCTTTTTCAGTTTTTTTTGCCAAAATTTACACACATTTTCAGGATTTTTTGAAAGTTTCAGTTTTTTTCAGTCATACTGGCATCTCTGATTATCCTACAATCACCACTTCTTCTCTAGCTTGTTTCTGACAACATCAATTCATCTCTAAACTATTAACCTGAATTCTGCTTAATTTGACAACTGTCTAACTTTTGTTGTCGCTTTGTTTTAGAAAACATTGAAGATAACAATCCAGTTAGCAATATCGCAATAAACCAATTCATTATTACCCATCTCACCATATCATTCAGTCATGTAACGCTTGTTGTGCATATCATTAGATGTCAGTATTTTAATAAACCCAAGAACCACAATCCATATCATTAGTTGCAGATTAATATTTGCGCATTTCGTTTGAGACAGGTGAAATTGTACTCATATTTTTCTATGTAAACTGTCTGCTGAAGTGTTTGTCCAACCTGACTTCAGAACAAAATTATATGTCATACTGTATAAGTGGTATTTTTCTGCGCTACATTTATTTCGCGAAAGGATTAGCGTGAAAATAAATGTACCGAGAAAATTAATGTGGATTTGTTGCAAATTGATTTCTATACTCGGACAATGTTCATATGCGCGAAAATAAAAACGCGCGAAATGGTCCAAAATTGGCTGAGCGCGAAAATTACTGAGCGTGGAAATATTGGCTTTTACAGTATGTTATTATTTTGTAATTGGCTTGTTACTCAAAGAAATTTTTCAAAGTTAAAGTTGTCGACCTCACTCTGTTATACCAAAGGAATTTTTATAGGAGAATCGTTTTTTTCCGGCGTCTTGTGGCGGCTCATGGAGCAGAGTTATTGTACCTCTGGATATATTCGCAGATCCCGTAAATCTTCACTTGACGCATTTTGTTTCACTCGCAAACCGTGTCTGCATTTTAAGTAGCGTGTATTGCCACTTGCTATGATCAAAGTACGCCAATTTTCCCGCTAATCCGTTGCGAAGACTCTCAAAGTGAGGCACGCGGAGCCGTAAAATGCCAGAGGTACAATAACTCACCCTCCATGAGCGACAATCCGAGATGGCTGACTTCCCACAGAATTTACACGGCGGTGAAATCAAAATGGCGGAGAATACCGGTTCCCTTTAAAAATTCCTTGGTTATACCCCATAAGTACAAACAAGTCAAATTTCAGTAGTCAAGAACATTTCACCTATGTCAAACAAGATGCCATTATTAATTCATTCATATCATCAAAACAAAGAGAATGTGGTAGATCTCATTAGATTAGAGCCCCCATTTCATGTAGATGTTTTATTTTAGACTTTAGATCGTTTCTGATTTTATGTTGCATTTTTAGAGACATTTCATATTTTTTGTGCATATGTATGTATTATTTTTTAACTCTTGTGTATTATGCTAATAAAGATTCATAACAGCATCTTGCGCTGCCAAAAACCTGCCATGGTACAAGTCATTGTGCGGCAACCACTGCACAGTACATTTAGAGTAAGGCCGAAACCATAGTCGGTCTCCAAACAAAATTTTCCCTACCCAACATTTGGTCGTGACGTCAAAATGACGAGTGACTCCAAACAAAATAACGTCAACATCGAGTTGAGACCAAATAAAATTTCGCGCTAGATTGCACATGTTATTGAA